>ONZH01016605.1:92500-108931 GCA_900303285.1 Rhinella marina
GAAGGAATGGCAAAGGTTGGCAGGAACTGGGTTAACCACCATGCTCCTCCCCTCTTCTTAGGTGTCTGCTTCCTGCCAAGAGGGGAAGTTGGTGAGAAGCTGTGGAGAAGAGAGGAAGCCACCTTCAGAGCTGCTGCGACCCAATCTCCAGGGAGATCTGCTCCACATTGTCCTCATTGTGAAGTCTTGATCATCTACAGTCATGGCCAAAAGTTTTGAGAATGATACAAATATTAATTTTTACAAAGTCTACTGCTTCAGTTTTTATAATGGCAATTTGCATATACTCCAGAATGTTATAAAGAGTGATCAGCTTAACAGCAATTACTTGCAAAGTCAATATTTGCCTAGAAAATGAACTTTATCCCCCAAAACACATTTCAACATCATTGTAGCCCTGCCTTAAAAGGACCAGCTAACATCGTTTCAGTCATTGCTCCATTAACACAGGTGTGGGTGTTGATGAGGACAGGGCTGGAGATCAATCTGTCATGATTAAGTAAGAATGACACCACTGGACACTTTAAAAGGAGGCTGGTGCTTGGCATCATTGTTTCTCTTCTGTTAACCATGGTTATCTCTAAAGAAACACGTGCAGTCATCATTGCACTGCACAAAAATGGCCTAACAGGGAAGAGTATCGCAGCTAGAAAGATTGCACCTCAGTCAACAATCTATCTCATCATCAAGAACTTCAAGGAGAGAGGTTCCATTGTTGCCAAAAAGGCTCCAGGGCGCCCAAGAAAGACCAGCAAGCGCCAGGACCTTAAAAGTGTTTCAGCTGCGGGATCGGGCCACCAGCAGAGCTTGCTCAGGAATGGCAGCAGGCAGGTGTGAGTGCATCTGCACGCACTGTGAGGCGGAGACTCTTGGAGCAAGGCCTGGTCTCAAGGAGGGCAGCAAAGAAGCCACTTCTCTCCAGAAAAAACATCAGGGACAGACTGATATTCTGCAGAAGGTACAGGGAGTGGACTGCTGAGGACTGGGGGAAAGTCATTTTCTCTGATGAATCCCCTTTTCCATTGTTTGGGACATCTGGAAAACAGCTTATTCGGAGAAGACGAGGTGAGCGCTACCACCAGTCTTGTCTCATGCCAACTGTAAAGCATCCTGAAACCATTCATGTGTGGGGTTGCTTCTCAGCCAAGGGAATCGGCTCTCTCACAGTCTTGCCTAAAAACACAGCCATGAATAAAGAATGGCACCAGAATGTCCTCCGAGAGCAACTTCTCCCAACCGTCCAAGAGCAGTTTGGCGATCAACAATGCCTTTTCCAGCATGATGGAGCACCTTGCCATAAAGCAAAGGTGATAACTAAATGGCTCAGGGAACAAAACATAGAGATTTGGGGTCCATGGCCTGGAAACTCCCCAGATCTTAATCCCATTGAGAACTTGTGGTCAATCATCAA
This sequence comes from Rhinella marina, assembly GCA_900303285.1. NCBI lineage: Eukaryota > Metazoa > Chordata > Amphibia > Anura > Bufonidae > Rhinella > Rhinella marina. The sequence continues at coordinate 93,912 of ONZH01016605.1, forward strand.
GAGACGGGTGGACAAACAAAAACCTACAAATTCTGACAAAATGCAAGCATTGATTGTGCAAGAATGGACTGCTATCAGTCAGGATTTGGTCCAGAAGGTGATTGAGAGCATGCCAGGGAGAATTGCAGAGGTCCTGAAGAAGAAGGGTCAACACTGCAAATATTGACTTGCTGCATTAACTCATTCTAACTGTCAATATAAGCTTTTGTTACTCATAATATGATTGCAATTATATTTCTGTATGTGATAAAAACATCTGACAAACACACATAAAAACCAGAGGGCAGCAGATCATGTGAAAATAGAAGATTTGTGTCATTCTCAAAACTTTTGGCCATGACTGTACAGAGACTGCTGTAAGCATACCTCCCAACCGTCCCGGATCCAGCGGGACTGTCCCGGACTACAGTGGCTGTCCCGCTGTCCCGGTACAGGGGAGGTATGTCCCGGTTTCTGGCAGCTGTCCCTGCATCCATAGGATGCAGAGACAGTTGCCTGAATGGTGATGAAGCAGAGAGACGGCATCGGCTCGCTGCTTCATCCATTCTCCCTCCCATCCTCCCTGCAGGCTCTCCGTACCTCCAGGCGGCTCTCCACACCTTCGTTCTGGGCGGGGGGTGGGGCCAGCAATCAGTCAGCCTTGGCTCCGCCCCATCCAGACTAAAGAAGAAGATGTCCTGCTGGTGATGCTGCTAGGAAGAAGGTAAGTATTATGGTGTTTATTTTTTATAACTTTCTGTGAATGGCTAAGGTGGGCATATTACTGGGGGACAATATATTACTGGGGGCACAATGTGGACATGTTACTGGGGGCACAACATTACTGGGGAGCACAAATATGGGCATATTACTGGGGGAACAACATAAACTGCAGTGCACAATGTGGGCACATTAGTGGGAGCACAACATTACTGGAGAGCACAATGTGGGCATATTACAGGGGGGCACAATGTGGGCATATTACAGGGGGGCACAATGTGGGCATATTACAGGGGGGCACATTAGTGGGAGCACAACATTACTGGAGAGCACAATGTGGGCATATTACAGGGGGGCACAATGTGGGCATATTACAGGGGGGCACAATGTGGGCATATTACAGGGGGGCACAATGTGGGCATATTACAGGGGGGCACAATGTGGGCATATTACTGGGGGCACAATGTGGGCATATTACAGGGGGACACAATGTGGGCATATTACTGGGGGGGGGGCACAATGTGGGCATATTACTGGGGGCACAGCTGGTCATATTACTGGGGGCACAAACTGGGCATATTACTGGGGGCACATAACTGGGCATATTACTGGGGGCACATAACTGGGCATATTACTGGGGGCACATAACAGGGCATATTACTGGGGGCACATAACTGGGCATATTACTGGGGGCACATAACTGGGCATATTACTGGGGGCACATAACTGGGCATACTACTGGGGGCACATAACAGGGCATATTACTGGGGGCACATAACAGGGCATATTACTGGGGGCACATAACTGGGCATATTACTGGGGCACATAACAGGGCATATTACTGGGGGCACATAACAGGGCATATTACTGGGGCACATAACTGGGCATATTACTGGGGGCACATAACAGGGCATATTACTGGGGGCACATAACTGGACATATTACTGGGGGCACATAACAGGGCATATTACTGGGGCACATAACTGGACATATTACTGGGGGCACATAACAGGGGCATATTACTGGGGGCACATAACTGGAGGGGCCATATTTACTGGGGCACATAACTGGGCATATTACTGGGGGCACATAACTGGGCATATTACTGGGGGCACATAACTGGGCATATTACTGGGGGCACATAACAGGGCATATTACTGGGGGCACATAACAGGGCATATTACTGGGGGCACATAACAGGGCATATACTGGGGCACATAAGGGATATACTGGGGGCACATAACTGGGCACATTACTGGGGGCACATAACTGAGCATATTACTGGGGGCACATAACAGGGCATATTACTGGGGGCACATAACAGGGCATATTACTGGGGACACATAACAGGGAAATACTATGTGGGGCAGTAAGGGGACTGGGTGGGATTAGGTGTATAGTTATGTTTTGGGCGGAGTTAGAGGCGTGGCCTAGTAGTGTAAAAATTAATGCGCCGCACAATTTGTCCCTCTTTATCCGTTTCCAAAGTTGGGAGGTATGCTATAAGGTGAGGGACTACAACCAAGACACCCATCACCAAACAACCACTAGGCCAGTATCATCTAAGTGTGGAATTACCACCAACCTACCTGCCTCCACATCCTTCCTGATGCCAGAGAAGAATTGCACTAAAGCCTGACGCTTCTGTATGTATTTCAAGTTCTGTGTTGCACTTCACCTCTGGCCTCCCTCTTCAGTTCAGAGAGAGTACACCATGACACAACACTACTACTCCTATCCGCTATTTGATCCCCTAGATATGACTCAGGATCTCACTTGTCATCCAGGTCTTTTAGTGAGAATGTTCACAGCAGCACAGGGTATTTCAGGAGAGGAGTGTGCTGATCTTGTGGGGAATCAGTGTTATATAGTTGAAAGAGCGAGGTCCACAGCAGCACAGAGTATTTCAGTAGAAGAGTGTGCTGCTCTTGTGGGGAACCAGTGTTATATAGTTGAAAGAGCGAGGTCCACAGCAGCACAGAGTATTTCAGGAGAGGAGTGTGCTGCTCTTGTGGGGAATCAGTGTTACATAGTGGAAGGAGCGGGGTCCACAGCAGCACAGGGTATTTCAGGAGAGGAGTGTGCTGCTCTTGTGGGGAATCAGTGTTACATAGTGGAAGGAGCGGGGTCCACAGCAGCACAGAGGATTTCAGTAGAAGAGTGTGCTGCTCTTGTGGGGAATCAGTGTTACATAGTGGAAGGAGCGGGGTCCACAGCAGCACAGAGGATTTCAGTAGAAGAGTGTGCTGCTCTTATGGGGAATCAGTGTTACATAGTGGAAGGAGCGGGGTCCACAGCAGCACAGAGGATTTCAGTAGAAGAGTGTGCTGCTCTTGTGGGGAATCAGTGTTACATAGTGGAAGGAGCGGGGTCCACAGCAGCACAGGGTATTTCAGGAGAGGGCTGTGCTGATCTTGTTTGGTGGGGAAATGGCCTGTCACATTCAGTTTAATGGAGGCAGCGCCGCAGTTACTCGTACACGGGTGACTGCGCTGGAGCTGCTGTGGAGCACCCAACCGGCAGGGTACCGAACCACGGCCGATCTGATACCGACGGGCTGTCCTGGAGACAGGTCATCACCTGACCAACCCTGGAGGCCCCCTTTAAGTACATCTTGTAGAAACGTTCAAGGATGAAGGGACAGGCTCCTCTATAATGTTCTCCAAGCATCAGACATCAAACCGCGAAGATCAACATCGGCCGCGTCGTTATTCTAATGAGACCGAACGAGTCTGTTTACCTAATGAGATTAATTCCAGGAGATGGCTTTCATGTCGCCTCCCCGGTGTGCGCCGCCTGCGCTGCCGCCCTTCATCTCCTCCTGACTGATATTATATTATGGAAATTATTATCGAGGGCGTCCGGATCCTCGACCGAGCCCGACCCCATATACCTGACTCTGCAAGAAAACAGTGAGAATGAGGCCAAATATTATATCAGTGATGTCATCAGCAGGGGGCGGGGCTGTGACAACCTCTCAGACATGATATACAGGCCGATTGTCAGATGTCACTGTAGTATATGGTGTGTTGATCATTATATATTATTTTCAGTAATGCTATGATATCGTTTATTACATTTTGTCTTATTCTCCACTCACATCCAAACCTTTCGCTGCCAGTCATGTGACCTTACAGCTCAGCCCATAGCGTCACTTGTGCTCCCACAACAGCAGATTTCTGAATGCAGCCTTGGATGTGAATGGAGTAAAGTTTGTGCAATTTCTTTGTAAAGTTAAGAAAAGTTACCGTAAAACAAACACAAGCCAGATACAAATGAGAAGTCTTCTCCATGTGACACACTGTGCTGATAAGTGGCGCGCACAGCGGCGCCTCTGCTGAGAGGATGAACCAGTTGGCGGCTGCTCAATGATCTGTTGGGCAAGGAAATTAAGGCAGCACCCCGGAGAGTGACCTCCTGATGGGTCACAGTTGTGCTACAATATGGGTGTCAAAGTGTGCTATGCTGAAAGGAGCACATCAGCAAGTTGAGGAGGGAGCAGCAGAGGGGAGGGGGAGGGGGAGGAGGCGCACAGTGCCCTGCTTATAAGAGAGGAAAAGAAAATCAAGTTCGGTCACCAGGTAATAAGATCTGACTACAAATTTCCTACTAATGTCTGTTTACAGGATTGCGACAACCAATAAGTATCAGAATGTTTGTCATGGTTGTCAGTCCTGAGTGTCAAATCTGCCTTCTTGTGCTGCGATACCCCCTGGAAATCTGCTATTCAGCATACTTGGAAATATCACATCTTCTACAACAGGAGTAATAGATTGTATTCTCCTGTCCTACAGTCATCCTCTCCCCTGAAATATCTGATAACAGGGAGCAATAGATTGTATTCTCCTGTCCTACAATCATCCTCTCCTCTGAAATGGCTGATAACAGGGAGCAATAGATTGTATTCTCCTGTTCCTACATGTCCATCCTCTCCTCTGAAATGGTATATGATAACAGGCGAGCAATATGATTGTATTTCCTCCTGCCTATTGGCTAGTATCCTCTCCTCTGGAAATGGCTGATAACAGGGAGCAATTAGTTGTATTCTTGCTGTCCTAACCATATCCTCTCCCGTCTGAAAGTGTACATGATAACAGGGGAGCAATATAGATTGGTATTTCTCGCCTGTCCTACACGTCATCCTCATGCCCCTGAAATGTCTAATAACAGGAGCAATAGATTGTGTATTCTCCTGTCCTACAGTCATCCTCTCCTCTGAAATGGCTGATAACAGGGAGCAATAGATTGTATTCTCCTGTCCTACAGTCATCCTCTCCTCTGAAATGTCTGATAACAGGGAGCAATAGATTGTATTCTCCTGTCCTACAGTCATCCTCTCCTCCTGAAATGTCTGATAACAGGGAGCAATAGATTGTATTCTCCTGTCCTACAGTCATCCTCTCCCCTGAAATGTCTAATAACAGGGAGCAATAGATTGTATTCTCCTGTCCTACAATCATCCTCTCCCCTGAAATGTCTGATAACAGGGAGCAATAGATGTATTCTCCTGTCCTACAGTCATCCTCTCCCCTGAAATGTCTAATAACAGGAGCAATAGATTGTATTCTCCTGTCCTACAGTCATCCTCTCCTCTGAAATGGCTGATAACAGGGAGCAATAGATTGTATTCTCCTGTCCTACAGTCATCCTCTCCTCTGAAATGGCTGATAACAGGGAGCAATAGATTGTATTATCCTGTCCTACAGTCATCCTCTCCCCTGAAATGTCTGATAACAGGGAGCAATAGATTGTATTCTCTCCTGTCCTACAGTCATCCTCTCCCCTGAAATGTCTAATAACAGGGAGCAATAGATTGTATTCTCCTGTCCTACAATCATCCTCTCCCCTGAAATGTCTGATAACAGGGAGCAATAGACTGTATTCTCCTGTCCTACAGTCATCCTCTCCCCTGAAATGTCTGATAACAGGGAGCAATAGATTGTATTCTCCTGTCTTACAGTCATCCTCTCTCCTGAAATGGCTGATAACAGGGAGCAATAGATTGTATTCTCCTGTCCTACAGTCATCCTCTCCCCTGAAATGTCTAATAACAGGGAGCAATAGATTGTATTCTCCTGTCCTACAGTCATCCTCTCCTCTGAAATGTCTGATAACAGGGAGCAATAGATTGTATTCTCCTGTCCTACAGTCATCCTCTCCCCTGAAATGTCTGATAACAGGGAGCAATAGACTGTATTCAGCTGGGTTTATGTGGCCCCTGGGTGTGAGGGCTGGAATATGATCCCCCCATGTTTCCACTTCTAATTGATATTAGCAGAAGGTTCCGGATCCTCTGCAAGCGGCCGCGTCTTAATTAATCGTCTTGTAGCCGTTTCTGATGGATACAGAGAATAGGTAAATTATTAACAGCTCTTAATTAGCGGATGGGAAGCAGCAGGATCATCCTCTCATTGCTGCAGCAGAGGAGGGGGCACAGCTGGGGACCCCCAGCCTGCAGGGATGATGGGCAGGTGAGACCCCTATGGTGATGGTTTGTGCCCACCCTCCCAGTATTATTAGTGTTGTGTGTTACATTGTAGCAACTTGGTATCCGCTATCCATTCAGCTGGTAAAGAAGTAATAACTGAGGGTGAAAAGATGTAGAAATGATGCATCATGGGAGAAAACTGTTGAATCAACAGAAGAGGATCGAGGAACTGTACAGTACAATCTGTATGTAGTGAGCTCCCTCTAGTGGTGGCTGTTTAATTTGTATGTAGTGAGCTCCATCTAATGGTGGCTGTATATATCTGTATGTAGTAATCTCCTGAGCTCCATCTAATGGTGGCTGTATATATCTGTATGTAGTAATCTCCTGAGCTCCCTCTAGTGGTGACGGTATATATCTGTATGTAGTAATCTCCTGAGCTCCCTCTAGTGGTGGCTGTATATATCTGTATGTAATAATCTCCTGAGCTCCCTCTAGTGGTGGCTGTATATATCTGTATGTAGTAATCTCCTGAGCTCCCTCTAGTGGTGGCTGTATATATCTGTATGTAGTAATCTCCTGAGCTTCCTCTAGTGGTGGCTGTATATATCTGTATGTAGTAATCTCCTGAGCTCCCTCTAGTGGTGGCTGTATATATCTGTATGTAGTAATCTCCTGAGCTCCCTCTAGTGGTGGCTGTAGATATCTGTATGTAGTAATCTCCTGAGCTCCCTCTAGTGGTGGCTGTATATATATGTATGCAGTAATCTCCTGAGCTCCATCTAGTGGTGGCTGTATATATCTGTATGTAGTAATCTCCTGAGCTCCCTCTAGTGGTGGCTGTATATATCTGTATGCAGTAATCTCCTGAGCTCCCTCTAGTGGTGGCTGTATATATCTGTATGTAGTAATCTCCTGAGCTCCCTCTAGTGGTGGCTGTATATATCTGTATGTAGTAATCTCCTGAGCTCCCTCTAGTGGTGGCTGTATATATCTGTATGCAGTAATCTCCTGAGCTCCATCTAGTGGTGGCTGTATATATCTGTATGTAATAATCTCCTGAGCTCCTTCTAGTGGTGGCTGTATATATCTGTATGTAGTAATCTCCTGAGCTCCCTCTAGTGGTGGCTGTATATATCTGTATGTAGTAATCTCCTGAGCTCCCTCTAGTGGTGACTGTATATATCTGTATGCAGTAATCTCCTGAGCTCCCTCTAGTGGTGGCTGTATATATCTGTATGTAGTAATCTCCTGAGCTCCCTCTAGTGGTGGCTGTATATATCTGTATGTAGTAATCTCCTGAGCTCCCTCTAGTGGTGGCTGTATATATCTGTATGTAGTAATCTCCTGAGCTCCCTCTAGTGGTGGCTGTAGATATCTGTATGTAGTAATATCTTGAGCTCCATCTAATGGTGGCTGTATATATCTGTATGTAGTAATCTCCTGAGCTCCCTCTAGTGGTGGCTGTATATATCTGTATGTAGTAATCTCCTGAGATCCCTCTAATGGTGGCTGTATATATCTGTATGTAGTAATCTCCTGAGCTCCCTCTAGTGGTGGCTGTATATATCTGTATGTAGTAATCTCCTGAGCTCCCTCTAGTGGTGGCTGTATATACCTGTATGTAGTAATCTCCTGAGCTCCCTCTAGTGGTGGCTGTATATCTGTATGTAGTAATCTCCTGATCTCTCTCTAGTGGTGTCTGTATATATCTGTGTGTAGTAATCTCCTGATCTCTCTCTAGTGGTGGCTGTATATATCTGTGTGTAGTAATCTCCTGAGCTCCCTCTAGTGGTGGCTGTATATATCGGTATGTAGTAATCTCCTGAGCTCCCTCTAGTGGTGACTGTATATATCTGTATGTAGTAATCGACTGAGCTCCCCCTATTAGTGGCTGTATATTATGTATGTTGTGAGCTCCCTCTAGTGCTGGCTGTATAATCTGTATGTAGTGATCTCCCTCTAGTGGTGGCTGTATAATCTGTATGTAGTGATCTCCCTCTAGTGGTGGCTGTATATATCTGAATGTAGTAATCTCCTGAGCTCCCTCTACTGGTGACTGTATACATCTGTATGTAGTAATCTCCTGAGCTCCCTCTAGTGGTGGCTGTATATATCTGTATGTAGTAATCTCCTGAGCTCCCTCTAGTGGTGGCTGTATATATCTGTATGTAGTAATCTCCTGAGCTCCCTCTACTGGTGACTGTATACATCTGTATGTAGTAATCTCCTGAGCTCCCTCTAGTGGGGACTGTATATATCTGTATGTAGTAATCTCCTGAGCTCCCTCTAGTGGTGACTGTATATATCTGTATGTAGTAATCTCCTGAGCTCCCTCTAGTGGTGGCTGTATATATCTGTATGTAGTAATCTCCTGAGCTCCCTCTAGTGGTGGCTGTAGATATCTGTATGTAGTAATATCTTGAGCTCCATCTAATGGTGGCTGTATATATCTGTATGTAGTAATCTCCTAAGCTCCATCTAATGGTGGCTGTATATATCTGTATGTAGTAATCTCCTGAGCTCCCTCTAGTGGTGGCTGTATATATCTGTATGTAGTAATCTCCTGAGCTCCCTCTAGTGGTGACGGTATATATCTGTATGTAGTAATCTCCTGAGCTCCATCTAATGGTGGCTGTATATATCTGTATGTAGTAATCTCCTGAGCTCCCTCTAGTGGTGGCTGTAGATATCTGTATGTAGTAATCTCCTGAGCTCCATCTAATGGTGGCTGTATATAGTAATCTCCTGAGCTCCCTCTAGTGGTGGCTGTAGATATCTGTATGTAGTAATATCCTGAGCTCCATCTAATGGTGGCTGTATATATCTGTATGTAGTAATCTCCTGAGCTCCCTCTAGTGGTAGCTGTATATATCTGTATGTAGTAATCTCCTGAGCTCCCTCTAGTGGTGGCTGTATATATCTGTATGTAGTAATCTCCTGAGCTCCCTCTAGTGGTGGCTGTATATATCTGTATGTAGTAATCTCCTGAGCTCCCTCTAGTGGTGGCTGTATATATCTGTATGTAGTAATCTCCTGAGCTCCCTCTAGTGGTGGCTGTATATATCTGTGTAGTAATCTCCTGAGCTCCCTCTAGTGGTGGCTGTATATATCTGTGTGTAGTAATCTCCTAAGCTCCCTCTAGTGGTGGCTGTATATATCTGTATGTAGTAATCTCCTGAGCTCCCTCTAGTGGTGGCTGTATATATCTGTATGTAGTAATCTCCTGAGCTCCCTGTAGTGGTGGCTGTATATTATGTATGTAGTGAGCTCCCTCTAGTGCTGGCTGTATAATCTGTATGTAGTGATCTCCCTCTAGTGGTGGCTGTATATATCTGAATGTAGTAACCTCCTGAGCTCCCTCTACTGGTGACTGTATATATCTGTATGTAGTAATCTCCTGAGCTCCCTCTAGTGGGGGCTGTATATATCTGTATGTAGTAATCTCCTGAGCTCCCTCTAGTGGTGACTGTATATATCTGTATGTAGTAATCTCCTGAGCTCCCTCTAGTGGTGACTGTATATATCTGTATGTAGTAATCTCTTGAGCTCCCTCTAGTAGTGGCTGTATAATCTGTATGTAGTAATCTCTTGAGCTCCCTCTAGTAGTGGCTGTATAAGCTGTATGTAGTGAGCTCCCTCTAGTGGTGACTGTATAATCTGTATGTAGTGAGCTCCCTCTAGTGGTGGCTGTATAATCTGTATGTAGTGAGCTCCCCCTAGTGGGAGCTGTATAATCTGTATGTAGTGAGCTCCCCCTAGTGGGGGCTGTATAATCTGTATGTATTGAGCTCCCTCTAGTGGTGGCTGTATAATCTGTATGTAGTGAGCTCCCTCTAGTGGTGGCTGCATAATCTGTATGTAGTGAGCTCCATCTATTGGTGGCTGTATAATCTGTGTGTAGTGAGCTCCCTCTAGTGGTGGCTGTATAATCTGTATGTAGTGAGCTCCCGCTAGTGGTGGCTGCATAATCTGTATGTAGTGAGCTCCATCTATTGGTGGCTGTATAATCTGTGTGTAGTGAGCTCCCTCTAGTGGTGTCCAGAGGTAGACAATGTTTTGTCAATGAAGAGGGTTTGGAGCTCTGTATCATACACACAATTGGCTCCGATAATAAGGTTTGTCACTGCAGCCTCTTAATAATTGACACGTGACGAATGCGGCACAAAATACACAGTGAACGTGTCGTCTTTATTGTTGAGTTGGAATTACAGTGACTCGAATCTGCCGCTTCCTGTCCGGGGGGACACAACATGGCGGATGGTGATGAGGACATCAGGCTCCACCCATCTATAACACACCGAAAGTGAAAGGGTGGAGGGGCCTCCAAGTGGGGCTGCCGATGAAGACCACGGTTATAGGTTACTATGGCGTCCTCAGCGGTTACCCTGGCAGCCATGTTTGTGTAGTCTTCCTCCTGCTTGGACACAGACCCTCCCCTAGACGCCCCATCACCTACGGGGGCTTGTGTTGAGACGGCCTCCAGTGGTTGCTTCCTCCCTCTTCCAGTAGTCCTAGAGCGTCACAGTTAATGCCCCCCAGTCATAAGACCCCTGTGAACACATTGACCCCCAGCAGTCAGTGTTAGTGCATGAAAATCAGAGGTCCTCTGGCAAAAGGCGGTAAATCCATATACAAAGTCTATACGTCGCTGGGGGCGGAGTCTTCCTTCAAGTCTTGCATTAGAAGGTTTGGGGGGGGGGTCCACCATAGTCCGGGGTGTCCTTGGAGAGATCGGGGGGTTGTATTTACAAAAGGCTTTCTACAAGGCACACAATCTACTATTATACACGTCCATTATATCGCCCTGGTCGTTATCAAGGCTCCTCCCATCTCGCGGTCGCCCCCTACATGGTCCAATGACAGTGGTCGTATCAGACCTGCAAAAAGAGGAGAAGATCAATGACCACCATTATGGAAACCGACCACTGTAACCTAAGGGGAGCGGCTATGCAGTGCCAGAGGGTCCTCAACCGGCACAAATCTAGGACGCCCCCTGCTGCATGACTCCTCTTCCTCTACTACAGGACAAGTTTTCGCCCTCCAGGAGCCCCACAGACATCCCAATAACTAGAGGGCGCCATTACACCTGATGAACAGCAGGGGGCTGGGGCTGTCCGTGAGTCAAGGGGGAGAGGTTTACTATCGCGCCCAGTTTGCAAATGTAAATTTCAGCTGTAAATTATTTTTCTTCTGACAACAATGTCCATGTAGTGGTTGTCGGCTCCTCCCTCTTTTTTGCACAACTTTGATGGTTGATGAAAGTTGACAACTTTAATAAAGAAGGAGTTGTCAGATCAGCTTTACCTGGAACCTCCTGCGCTGCCGACATCATACGTTTCCCAGGAGCTAGAAAGAGACAAGAAACGGAAAGAGCTCAATATAAGAGGAGAGGCTGATATCAGTCACATCTTATTACAGTACAGCAGTGTTATATAAGAGGAGAGGCCGATATCAGTCACATCTTATTACAGTACAGCAGTGTTATATAAGAGGAGGGGCTGATATCAGTCACATCTTATTACAGTACAGCAGTGTTATATAAGAGGAGAGGCCGATATCAGTCACATCTTATTACAGTACAGCAGTGTTATATAAGAGGAGAGGCTGATATCAGTCACATCTTATTACAGTACAGCAGTGTTATATAAGAGGAGAGGCTGATATCAGCACATCTTATTACAGTACAGCGGTTGTTATATAAGAGGAGAGCTGATATCAGTCACATCTTATTACAGTACAGCAGTTTATATAAGAGGAGGGGCTGATATCAGTCACATCTTATTACAGTACAGCAGTGTTATATAAGAGGAGAGGCTGATATCAGTCACATCTTATTACAGTACAGCAGTGTTATATAAGAGGAGGGGTGATATCAGTCACATCTTATTACAGTACAGCAGTGTTAATAAGAGGAGGCTGATATCAGTCAATCTTATTCAGTACAGCAGTGTTATATAAGAGGAGAGGCTGATAATCAGTCACATCTTATTACAGTACAGCAGTGTTATATAAGAGGAGAGGCTGATATCAGTCACATCTTATTACAGTACAGCAGTGTTATATAAGAGGAGGGCTGATATCAGTCACATCTTATTACAGTACAGCAGTGTTATATAAGAGGAGGGGCTGATATCAGTCACATCTTATTACAGTACAGCAGTGTTATATAAGAGGAGGAGGCTGATATCAGTCACATCTTATTACAGTACAGCAGTGTATATAAGAGGAGGAGGCTGATATCAGTCACATCTTATTACAGTACAGCAGTGTTATATAAGAGGAGAGGCTGATATCAGTCACATCTTATTACAGTACAGCAGTGTTATATAAGAGGAGGAGGCTGATATCAGTCACATCTTATTACAGTACAGCAGTGTTATATATAGAGGAGAGGGCTGATATCAGTCACATCTTTATTACAGTACAGCAGTGTTATATAAGAGGAGAGGCTGATATCAGTCACATCTTATTACAGTACAGCAGTGTTATATAAGAGGAGGGGCTGATATCAGTCACATCTTATTACAGTACAGCAGTGTTATATAAGAGGAGAGGCTGATATCAGTCACATCTTATTACAGTACAGCAGTGTTTATATAAGAGGAGAGGCTGATATCAGTCACATCTTATTACAGTACAGCAGTGTTATATAAGAGGAGGGCTGATATCAGTCACATCTTATTTACAGTACAGCAGTGTTATATAAGAGGAGGGGCTGATATCAGTCACATCTTATTACAGTACAGCAGTGTTATATAAGAGGAGAGGCTGATATCAGTCCAACATCTTATTACAGTACAGCAGTGTTATATAAGAGGAGGGGCTGATATCAGTCACATCTTATTACAGTACAGCAGTGTTATATAAGAGGAGGGGCTGATATCAGTCACATCTTATTACAGTACAGCAGTGTATATAGAGGAGGGGCTGATATCAGTCACATCTTATTACAGTACAGCAGTGTTATATAAGAGGAGGGCTGATATCAGTCACATCTTATTACAGTACAGCAGTGTTATATAAGAGGAGGGCCGATATCAGTCCACATCTTATTACAGTACAGCAGTGTTATATAAGAGGAGCGGCTGATATCAGTCACATCTTATTACAGTACAGCAGTGTTATAAAGAGGAGAGGCTGATATCAGTCACATCTTATTACAGTACAGCAGTGTTATATAAGAGGAGCGGCCCGATATCAGTCACATCTTATTACAGTACAGCAGTGTTATATAAGAGGAGAGGGCCGATATCAGTCAACATTTTTATTACAGTACAGCAGTGTTATATAAGAGGAGAGGCTGATATCAGTCACATCTTATTACAGTACAGCAGTGTTATATAAGAGGAGAGGCTGATATCAGTCACATCTTATTTACAGTACAGCAGTGTTATATAAGAGGAGGGCTGATATCAGTCACATCTTATTACAGTACAGCAGTGTTATATAAGAGGAGAGGCTGATATCAGTCACATCTTATTACAGTACAGCAGTGTTATATAAGAGGAGAGGCTGATATCAGTCACATCTTATTACAGTACAGCAGTGTTATATAAGAGGAGAGGCCGATATCAGTCACATCTTATTACAGTACAGCAGTGTTATATAAGAGGAGGGGCTGATATCAGTCACATCTTATTACAGTACAGCAGTGTTATATAAGAGGAGAGGCTGATATCAGTCACATCTTATTACAGTACAGCAGTGTTATATAAGAGGAGAGGCTGATATCAGTCACATCTTATTACAGTACAGCAGTGTTATATAAGAGGAGAGGCTGATATCAGTCACATCTTATTACAGTACAGCAGTGTTATATAAGAGGAGAGGCTGATATCAGTCACATCTTATTACAGTACAGCAGTGTTATATAAGAGGAGAGGCTGATATCAGTCACATCTTATTACAGTACAGCAGTGTTATATAAGAGGAGAGGCTGATATCAGTCACATCTTATTACAGTACAGCAGTGTTATATAAGAGGAGGGGCTGATATCAGTCACATCTTATTACAGTACAGCAGTGTTATATAAGAGGAGGGGCTGATATCAGTCACATCTTATTACAGTACAGCAGTGTTATATAAGAGGAGAGGCTGATATCAGTCACATCTTATTACAGTACAGCAGTGTTATATAAGAGGAGAGGCTGATATCAGTCACATCTTATTACAGTACAGCAGTGTTATATAAGAGGAGAGGGCTGATATCAGTCACATCTTATTACAGTACAGCAGTGTTATATAAGAGGAGAGGCTGAATATCAGTCACATCTTATTACAGTACAGCAGTGTTATATAAGAGGAGAGGCTGATATCAGTCACATCTTATTACAGTACAGCAGTGTTATATAAGAGGAGAGGGGCTGATATCAGTCACATCTTATTACAGTACAGCAGTGTTTATATAGAGGAGAGGCTGATATCAGTCACATCTTATTACAGTACAGCAGTGTTATATAAGAGGAGAGGGCTGATATCAGTCACATCTTATTACAGTACAGCAGCAGTGTTATATAAGAGGAGAGGGCTGATATCAGTTCATCTTATTACAGTACAGCAGTTGTTATATAAGAGGAGAGGCTGATATCAGTCACATCTTATTACAGTACAGCAGTGTTATATAAGAGGAGAGGGCTGATATCAGTCACATCTTATTACAGTACAGCAGTGTTATATAAGAGGAGAGGCCGATATCAGTCACATCTTATTACAGTACAGCAGTGTTATATAAGAGGAGAGGCTGATATCAGTCACATCTTATTACAGTACAGCAGTGTTATATAAGAGGAGAGGCTGATATCAGTCACATCTTATTACAGTACAGCAGTGTTTATATAAGAGGAGAGGCTGATATCAGTCACATCTTATTACAGTACAGCAGTGTTATAT
>ONZH01016606.1:0-88317 GCA_900303285.1 Rhinella marina
TCTCACCTCTTGGCCTCCACAAATCTTTAACAGGTCTCACCTCTTGGGCCTCCTCCACATAATTTTTAAACGTCACCTCTTGGGCCTCCAAAATTTTAAGAGGTCTCACCCTCTGGGCCTCCACATAATTTAAATTCACCTCTTTGGCCTCCACATAATTCACCTCTGGCCACAACTCAATCCACCTCTTGGTCCTCCACATAATTTTTAGAGGTCTCATCTTTGGGCCTCACAAAAATGTTAAGAGGTCTCACCTCGGGTCCACAAAATGTTAAGAGGTCTCAACCGGGCCTCCACAAATCTTAAAGGTCTCACCTCTTGGGCCTCACAAATTTTTAAGAGGTCTCACCTCTTGGGCCTCCACATAATTTTAATACGTCTCACCTCTTGGGCCTCCACAAAATTTTAACAGGTCTCTCCCTCTTGGGCCTCCACATAATTTTAATACGCTTCTGGCTCCCAAAATGTTTAAGGCTCACCTCTTGGCCTCCACATAATTTTTAAGAGGTCTCACCTCTTGGGCCTCACAAATTTTTAACAGTCTCACCTCTTGGGCCTCCACATAATTTTTAAGAGGTCTCATCTCTGGCCTCCACAAAATGTTTAAGGGTCCACCTCTTGGGCCTTCCACCTCTGGGCCTCCACATAATTTTTAAGAGGTCTCCCTCTTGGCCCCACAAATCTCTCACCTGGGGGCCTCCACATAAATTTTTAATACGTCTCACCTCTTGGGCCTCCACAAAATCTTAACAGGTCTCACCTCTCACCTCTTCCACAAAATCTTTAACAGGTCTCCCCTCTTGGGCTCCCACATAATTTTTATACGTCTCACCTCTGGGCCTCCACAAAATCTTTAACAGGTCTCCCCTCTTGGCCTCCACAAATTTTTTAAGGCTCCACCTCTTTGGGCCTCCACATAATGTTAAGGGTCTCACCTCTTGGGCCTCCACAAATTTTTAATTTTAAAGGGTCTCACCTTTGGGCTCCACATAATTTTGTCACCTCTGGCCTCCACATATCTTTTATCGGCCCCTCTTGGGCCTCCACATCAATCTTTAATACGTCTTCACTCTTGGTTAACAGGCTCCCCTCTTGGGCCTCCACATAATTTTAATACGTCTCACTCTTGGTGGTCACCTCTTGGGCCTCCACAATTTCGAGGTCTCACCTCTTGGGCCTCCACATAATTTTTAAGAGGTCTCACCTCTTGGGCCTCCACATAATTTTTAAGAGGTGTCACCTCTTGGGCCGCCACAAAATTTTCCATGAGCCTATGACCAGCCCACGGCCTCTTCCTGCCTTTTGCGGTCCTACGCATCCCTCAACATCCCCATGCTTACCTGCTAGACATGACACTGGGGCCAGGTCGGGTCACTGACATCTCAAGCGCGCAACAATTTGGGCATTTTAAGCTTCTGCATTGTGTTGAGTTGTTTTACATTTAAAGAAGACATGTCTGACCAACATCTCACACACACACACAATGACAATAGGATGGGGTCTATTTGCTTTCCCCCTTGCCTATGCCATCTGTGGTTGTCATAGGCAACGTGATTTTAAGGGGTGCAGAATTTTATCTTCTTTTTTGTCTAGTTTGGCTTGGGGTCCATGGCAATGTTGAGGAAAGAAGGTTTCCTTGTATGGTCTCACTTTACAGAGAGGTTAGATTTTGTTTGGAGTGTATTGTTGAGAGGCTGTGATAGTGGCGTAATAGTGCGACTTGGGCGCGTTATATGCACCCAGACATGCTTCCCCTGCTGTCCCAGTTGCATTCCAGCAGTGGTTGGCATCCTTTTCTGAGGTTCCAGGTGGACTTGGTGACCTCCAAGTGGTCGAATTGAGATTTCCAAGTGGCGAGCATTTTTTTCCCATAGACTTTAATGGGATTCGATATCCGGTCGAATAGTCGAATTTCGCAGTCTATTCGAATCGAATTTCGAACTTTCGAATATTTCACTACTCGCTCATCTCTACTCGGAGTCTTTCTTGATAAGTTCTATGTTTTAGACCTTCCACCATGTTTCTAGCTCTTCTTTGGACCCAATATCCTCTTGCAGGTGAGGTCTCCAGAACCCAGTATTCCTGATGTGGTCTCACTAGAGCTCTATACAGAGGGCATTATCTCCCTCTTTCTGCCGTTAACCTCTAGCTATGCAGCCAAGCATACGATTTGCTTTCCCCACGCCTGGTGCATTGGTTACTCATTTTGAGGCTGTCAGAGATGACTACCCCAAATCCTTCTCTTCTGAGGTTTTGTAGCACAAACTGCCAATGCGATACTCAGATAGAGGATTTCTTCTCCCCAAGTGCATTATTTTACATTTGGAAACATTGAACTGAAGTTTCCATTGTTTTGACCACTTATCTAATGAAGATAAATCATTCTCCATATTACCGACACCTCCTGGAACATCAACCCTATTACACACTTTTGTCATCAAACAAGCAAACTTCCCTACCAGCCGTCCCTTATGTCACTTAAACTGTTAAACAGAACAGGACCAGAACAGATCCCTGGCCCACTTGTAACCAGCCTCTCCTCAGAATACACTCCTTAACAACAACCTCTGGTATCTGTCCTTCAGCCAACTGCAGATCCACTGAACTATCCAGGGGTTAAGTCCAATGTTTGATAACTTCTCTATCAGCTCTTTATGGGGAACCGTATCGAAAGCTTTACTGAGATCCAGGTAGGCGATATCCACAGCACCACCTTCATCCAGCACTTTAGTTACATAAGAAATCAATGAGATTAGTCTGACATGATCGGCCCTCAGTAAGCCATGCTGGTTTGGGTCCATCAAGTTTTATTGTTAGGGGTCAATTATCTCTTTTTAGAAAGTCCATCATTTTACCACTACAGATGTCAGGCTGACTGGCCTATAGTTACTAGCTTCTTCTCTACTACCCTTCTTGTGAATGGGTACAACATTAGCCATTCTCCAATCATCAGGAACATCTCCTGTAAGAAGGGACTGATTATATAGATCAGTCAGGGGGCCAACAATCACAGATCGGAGTTCTTTAAGAACTCTGGGGTGGATGCCATCCGGACCCATTGCCTTATTTAACTTTAGCCGGACAAGTTCTTGTAGAACATCGGCCTCTGAAAACACTGGGGCTGAGACTTTACAACTAGAGGCAATGCTATGTCCAGCCATGTTCTGATTATGAAAGTCGCCATCTGAAAAAACTGAGCAGAAGTAGTTATTCAGATGGTTGGCGACCGCCTTATCCCATCTATATACTGATTTTTTTAACTCCTTTACTGTCTCTCTTCTTTCTTTCTTTCTTTCTTTCTTTCTTTCTTTCTTTCTTTCTTTCTTTCTTTCTTTCTCATTTTTTCTTTCTTCTTCTTCCCGGTATCACATTCCCATCCTTTTCACTCTCTCTCGCTTTCTCTCCATCCCTTTTTGTTCTCTCTTGGTTTCTCTTTTTCTCTCCCACCCTTTCTATCCTCTCTTGCTCTCTCTTTTTACCTCTATCTCTTCTCTGTCTTTCTTTCTACATTTAATTTCTCTTTTAGTATATTTCTTTCTCTCTCCCTCCCCTTTTATTCTTCCCTCTTTCTTTTTCTCTCTCTTTCTGTCTCCCGCTCCCTGTCTCCTTTTTCTCACTTTCCTTCTCTTATTTTCTCTCTCTTTCTGTCTCCCCCTCTCTCTCTCTCTCTCTGCCTCTCCGCTCCCCTGCTCTCTTCTTTCTCTCCCTCCCTTCTCTTTCTCTATTCTGCGAAACCCCTAAAGTATGTCAACCACAATACACCCTAAATTGAATAAACCCACTTTGTACACTAAAGTGAGTGAAACCATTATTTCACTTATTTTAGGGTATAAAGTGGGTTCAGTGGGTTGAAGTTTTCAAATTTCTCATCTAGCTAGGGTACAATAAGGGGTTTCTTTTACTTTAGGGTAGAACAAAAAGAGAGAAAAAATCAGATGGAGGGCGTCCGTTCCACTGGTTTATTAGGGCAAAATAAAAAGTGGAAAATAGGATACAAATAAAATGATTCCAGTAACGAGCGCCCCTCCGTCTGCTTTTTTTCTCTTTTTGTTCTACCATATCGGAGCGGGCGTCTCTGAACCCCCAGAGAAGGAAGGAGCCGCCGTGTCCTGATCATCGGGACATATATTATATGTCGACAGCGATGTTGTGTCCGCAGCACAACACAGTCCGGACGCAGCTTTGCACATTCAGGGCTGGATCACACTGCTAGTCGGAACTTACACATGAGGCGCTGCCCTCTTCTTCTCTTGTTCTTGCTTTAGGGTGCAATAAGGGGTTCGCTTACTTAAGGGTGCAAAGTGGGCTCCCATACTTTAGATTGCAATAGAGGTTCACTTACTTAGGGTCAATAGGAGGTTTGTTTATTTCTGGGTGCAATAATGGGTTCACTTAGTTTAGGATGCAATAACTGATTCACATTAGGGTGCATTGGCAGTTCACATATTTTAGGTTGCAATAGGGGGTTCACTTACTTTATAGTGCAATACGGGGTTCAATTACTTAAGGGGGCAACGTTTTCTTTGGCTATGTGATTAAGATATCAGATACACAATGCAAAGTGGGTTCACTTATGTTGGTTCAGTTACTTTAGGGTGTGATAAGGGGTTCAAGGGGTTCACTTACTTCGGGGTTTCTTTGGCCGTGATTTAGCTTAAGAAATACACATTAAAAATACAAAAGGAAAAAAAAAAACTGTACCATCTTTTGGTCACCCTGCCCGAAAAAGTGTAATATTGACTTATCAAAAAATTCATATGTACCCAAAAATGGATGATTAGTAGAAAAAATAAAAAAATATGGATGCCTATCACAGCTGAGGAGCGTGTCTGTGCTCTCTCCATACAGCTCAGGAAGAATTGTCACAGCTCTCCTATCAAGCTGAGGGCCTGTCTCAGCTCTCCTATCCAGCTGAGGAGGCGTGTCGTATCTCCTATCACAGCTCAGGAGGCATGTCTCAGCTCTCCTATCACAGCTCAGGAGCGTGTCTCAGCTCTCCTATCAGCTCAGGAGGAATGTCTAGCTCTCCTTATCACAGCTGAGGAGCCAGGCAGCTCTCTATCACAGCTGAGGAGGCTGCTGCTCTATCACAGCTCAGGAGATGTCTCAGCTCTCCCTATCACAGCTCAGAGTGTGTCCGTGCTCTCCTCTCTCACTCAGGAGGCGTGTCTCAGCTCCCTTATCACAGTCGGAGGTGTCATGCTTCTCTATTCAGCTCTCAGGAGCGGTCTCAGCTCTCCTTCACAGCTCAGAGGTGTCGTGTGCTCTCCTATCACACTCAGGAATGTCTCAGCTCTCCTATGCACAGCTGAGGAGGCGTGTCTGTGACTCCTATCACAGCTCAGGAGGCATGTCTCAGCTCTCCCTATCAACTCAGGAGCCATGTTCGCTCCCCTACACAGCTCAGGAGGAAAGCTCAGCTCTCTTATCACAGCTGAGGAGCCATGTCTCAGCTCTCCCTATCACAGTGAGGAGGCCTGTCTGTCTCATCTCTTCTCCCTATCAAGCTCAGGAGGTGTGTCCGTGCTCCCTCTCACTCTCCTCGTTATCACAGCTCAGGAGGCGTGTCCAGCCCTCTACTCAGCTCAGGAGGCGTGTCTGCTCCCTATACAGCTCAGAGGTGTGCTTGTGTCTCAGCTCTCCCTATCACAGCTCAGGGGGTGTCTCAAGCTCTTCTCCTTGTTCACAGCTCAGGAGGTGTTCTGTGCTCTCCTATCACAGCTCAGGAGCTCAGGTGTGTCTCAGCTCTCCTCCCTCATCATCACAGCTCAGGGGGCATGTCTAGCTCCCTCTATCAGCTCTCCCTACACAGTTCAGGAGGTGTGTCTCAGCTCTCCCTATCACAGCTCAGGGGGCATGTCTCAGCTCTCCCTATCACAGCTCAGGGGGTGTGTCTGTGTTCTCCCTATCACAGCTCAGGTGGCCTTCTTATTGAGCAGGTCAAAGAAATAAAAAAAGAACAAACAGCAGGTGGCGCTGTACAGATACATTTTATTGAATAACTCAGTAGCCATGCTAAATTTTTAATTACATGCAATTACAAAAGTATTCAGATCCAGGTGCAAGTTTGAAAACCGTAGCATATTTTTCGTGGGACAATCCCTTTAAGGAGAAAAATGGCGAGGTCCTTAAAGGGGTATTCCCATCATAGACAATGGGGCATATCGCTAGGATATGACCCCTGAATATGTCATGCATTAGGTGCGGGTCCGATCTTAGGTCCTGCCACCTACACAGAGATAGCGATGAGGGGAGAGTGCTGGCTGGAGGGACCCCGAGTTTCCGGGGGTCTGGCCCAGCACCAAGCTCGGCTTCCCATAGAATTGCAATGGGAGCCGCACCGCGCTATGAGGTGCGGCCGCTGCTCCCATTCTTTTTCTATGGGATCTGACGGACATAGCCGAGCCATGGTGCTCGCTACTTTTCGGTGGCCCCATAAGAAATGAATGGCAGGGCGGCCTGCGCCATGCGCAGTGTGCCCCTCCCACTACTTTGCGGGTCCTGTTCCCGTTGACCGCTGGGACCCGCACCTATCAGAACAATGGGCGCATATCCGTAGCTATATGCCCCCATTGTCTGAGATGGGAATAAACCCTTTAAGGTAAATGTTAAATTAATTGGGTGTAAAGGTAAAGGTTTAAAATGAACACTGATACATTAGATATGCCTTCAAAGCCACAATATGCAATGAGGTGAGGTTTCTAACAGATTTATTACAGGTCAGCGTTTTGCAGCTGCCATAAAGCAGCAGAAATCAAATGATGCAAATTTTTTAACAACTTATTACAAACATGTTTTAGAAATATATTTACATGGATCTGCAGAATCATGTTGTATTCGCTTACGTAAGTTTTTTATGGTTATTTTTCTTTCTGCAGTTTTCGACATAAAATGAGGAGCAATTAATGTCACTTGTGATATTACAACCACAACAAAATGGTGGACAGCCATATCAAGGTGGCTGTGAGGGTCCGGCCGATGAATCAGAGAGAGATTGATGTAAAGGCAGAATGTGTGCTTTACATGGAAGGAAAACAAACAGTCTTGAGATCCACCTCCACCACGTATGACGGAAACCGCACAGCACAAACAGAGTTTCTCTTCGATCACTGTTTCTGGTCTGTAGATGGTGAGGATGCGGCCAAGTATACAAGCCAGGAAGATATTTTTAAGACGCTTGGGGAAGACATCATTGAAAGTATCTTTGCAGGGTTCAACTCTTGCATTTTTGCTTATGGTCAAACAGGATCAGGAAAAACATTTTCTATGATGGGGACAGACGAGCAATCTGGTCTGGTGCCGAGAATATGTTCTGCCGTATTTGGCAGAGACGTAAATCCTTTAAAAAGCCTTCAAGTTGAAGCCTCATACCTAGAAATATACAACGAAAAAGTCCGGGATCTTCTCTATCCCACCAGTGACTTTAAGGCACTGAGGGTTCGAGAACACAAAACCTTGGGCCCTTATGTGGAAGATTTGTCTCATCATGCTGTCTGTAATACTGAAGACCTAAAATCACTGATAGTGGAAGGAGACAAATGCCGGAAAGTTGCCAGCACAAAAATGAATGAAGACAACAGCCGCTCACACGTTATATTCACTCTCACCGTCACACAGAAGCTTCAGAATGAGCATGGTGTTTTGAAGGAGCTTCTCAGCAAGGTTAGTCTGGTGGATTTGGCAGGAAGCGAAAGAACTTCCATCTCTGGAGCTACTGGGGATCAATGGAAAGAAAGCAATAATATTAATAAGTCACTCACATGTCTTGGCCTGGTTATCAATTCATTGGCTAAAATATCTGGGGATGAAAGGAGGAAAAGTGGTATCAATTACAGAGACTCAACACTCACCTGGCTGTTAAAGAACAACCTCGGAGGAAATAGTAAGACTGTAATGTTGGCCACAGTAAGCCCAGCATCAGTTAACTATCAGGAGACTCTTTCCACTTTGAAATATGCCAACAGTGCCAAACGTATAGTCAACAAAGTAACAGTGAATGAAGATACCAAATCTAAGGCGATAGTTCACCTGAAAGAAGACGTTAAAGGTCTGAGAAAACAACTTAAAAAAGCCAAAGCAAAATACAAACTGGACCTGGAGGCAAAATTAAATGAAGCAGAAAAGCTTCTACGAGATTTAAATGTTTCCTGGGAAGAAAAGCTAAAAAAGGCGGAAACATCAGCCATGGAACGACAAAAACAGCTCCAGAGACTCGGAATCACCATAGAACATACTGGCATTAAAGATAAATGTTACCTCATAGATGTATCTATCAGCACTAGTAATCCAAATGAACCCCATGTATATCGTTTAGGAGAAAAAACAAACATTGGGGCGGGTGATTCTCAAGACATCCAGGTCTCCGGTCCTGGCGTTGAGTTGGAGCATTGTGTGGTTGACATCCTGCAAGATGGAGAAGTTTTCCTCACTCCCCAAAAAAATGCTGAGACCTTTGTGAATGGCATTAAAGTCCAGACAGTTGTTCCATTGAGTCATGAAGATAAAATACAGCTTGGAAGAAAATCTTCTTTCATGCTACATAAGCAAAACTGTAAGCCTAACAATGTTCAGGAAGGTGTCGGGGCCGTTCACAATGTCGTTCCAAATCAACCGGAAGAAAGAAATAGACAAGAAAATGAACCGAATAATGAAGAGTGTGACGATAACCAGGGTTCTCATGGAGATAACACAGACCGCTCTGCAAACACGTGTACATATTCTAATGACTCCAGAATCATGGATTCTTCTGGTCAAAACGTCAGTATATCTCAGAATGGATCTAACGTATCTCCAAAAATCAGTGATGGCAAAAAATTAGATGAGATACAAGGGAACGAAGATAGAAACTGTCAACTAAAGTTAATTAGCAAAACAAAAGGATCTCATGAAGATGACACCAATGATAATTATGATGATAGAATGGAGATCTCCATCATGTCAACTTCTCAGACTACAACTGAACAAGAGCTAGGTAACAAAAATCAGATATCAATGGAAGATGTTGATAGAACTTCTATCTTCATGAATCCAACAGTTCAGACTGAGATGGAACAAAATGTAAGCTGTGAAAATCAGATGTCTGAAGAACCTAACGATGGAACAGACGTCACCATCACCTCAACATGTCAGACTGAAATAGAAGAAGATCTAAGTAATAAAAAACAGATATCAATGGAAGATGATGATGATGGAACTGCTCTCTCCATGAAACCAACAGTTCAGACTGAGATGGAACAAAATGTAAGCAGAGAAAATCAGATGTCTGAAGAACCTAATGATGGAACAGATGTCACCATCACCTCAACATGTCAGACGGAAATAGAAGAAGATCTAAGTAATAAAAAACAGATAGAAATGGAAGATGATGATGATGGAACTGCTCTCTCCATGAATCCAACAGTTCAGACTGAGATGGAACAAAATGTAAGCAGTGAAAATCAGATGTCTGAAGAACCTAATGATGGAACAGATGTCACCATCACCTCAACATGTCAGACGGAAATAGAAGAAGATCTAAGTAATAAAAAACAGATAGAAATGGAAGATGATGATGATGGAACTGCTCTCTCCATGAATCCAACAGTTCAGACTGAGATGGAACAAAATGTAAGCAGTGAAAATCAGATGTCTGAACAACCTAATGATGGAACAGATGTCACCATCACCCCAACATGTCAGAGTGAAATAGAAGAAGATCTAAGTAATAAAAAACAGATATCAATGGAAGATGATGATGATGGAACTGCTCTCTCCATGAAACCAACAGTTCAGACTGAGATGGAACAAAATGTAAGCAGAGAAAATCAGATGTCTGAAGAACCTAATGATGGAACAGATGTCACCATCACCTTAACATGTCAGACTGAAATAGAAGAAGATCTAAGTAATAAAAACCAGATAGAAATGGAAGATGATGATGATGATGGAACTGCTCTCTCCATGAAACCAACAGTTCAGACTGAGATGGAACAAAATGTAAGCTGTGAAAATCAGATGTCTGAAGAACCTAACGATGGAACAGATGTCACCATCACCCCAACATGTCAGACTGAAATAGAAGAAGATCTAAGTAATAAAAAACAGATATCAATGGAAGATGATGATGATGGAACTGCTCTCTCCATGAAACCAACAGTTCAGACTGAGATGGAACAAAATGTAAGCAGAGAAAATCAGATGTCTGAAGAACCTAATGATGGAACAGATGTCACCATCACCTTAACATGTCAGACTGAAATAGAAGAAGATCTAAGTAATAAAAACCAGATAGAAATGGAAGATGATGATGATGATGGAACTGCTCTCTCCATGAAACCAACAGTTCAGACTGAGATGGAACAAAATGTAAGCTGTGAAAATCAGATGTCTGAAGAACCTAACGATGGAACAGATGTCACCATCACCTCAACATGTCAGACTGAAGCTGAACAAGATTTAAGCAGTGAAGGGCAGATATGTGGTGAATACAGTGATAAAACTGATAAGTCCATCACCCCAACATCTCCATCAGTTGAACTTTCTATCAAAGACAACCTTCTCACCAGGTCTCAGGACAACCCAGACAGATATGATACAAGTGAAAGACATGAAAGGTAACCTCTGATTCTCACTTACACATTTGTCATTTCAGTCCATCTTTAATTGTAAAAGGGATGATCTCATGAATAATGTAAAAAATGAGAATAATATAATACATGACAATCTCTTTCTGACAAAGCTAGAACCAGCCCTGTACCTCACATAGACCAAGAGATCTATCCATTAATTGCTCCAATTGCCCTACTAGATTTACTTCAAGCTGACAGCTCTGGGGCGTGTCCTTTCTCAGGGGGTGTGTCCTTTCTGTTGTAGCTGGTGACAGTTAAAGGATGGAACGAGCACGTGCTTCTATCTCAGTGAGCCGGACAAAGAATTCTGAAAAAGAGCAAACAGCAGGTGGCGCTGTACAGATAGATTTTAGTGAAAAACTCTGCCGCTATAATAAGCTTTTAATTACTGACAATTACAAAGGTTTTCAGATCCAGGTGCTGGTTAGAAAAATGTACAGTACTTTTTGTGGGACAACCCCTTTAAGTTTTTTATTTTCTCCACACTACACTGCATTATATACACTGGAATTTTGTATTCACATCATTAGGAAAAACAGTCTAATAGTTGATGTGCAGTAGATTCTTTGCTCTCTCCTTGTAGTGGGCAGAAGGCATTTAATGTTATGTTATAATCTATCACTTTCTTGTGACGTTTTGACTAGGGATAAGTAAACCCGTGGAGGTTCAGGTTCGCTAGGTTTGGCCGAACTTCAGGTCAAAGTTCGTTTTTGGGACCAGAACTTTACTTGACCCTGAACCCCATTGAAGTCAATGGGGACCTGAACTTCACTTT
Source organism: Rhinella marina (assembly GCA_900303285.1). Lineage (NCBI taxonomy): Eukaryota > Metazoa > Chordata > Amphibia > Anura > Bufonidae > Rhinella > Rhinella marina. Next base: position 11,383 of record ONZH01016606.1, read on the forward strand.
ATTATTTTCCGTTATAACATGGTTATAGCAGAAAATAACAGCATTCTTAAGACAGAATGCTAAAGTATATGGCCATTTAGGGGTTAAAAAACCTCACCTCATCCATTTGATCGCGCTGCCGGCAGTCTCTTCTGTCTTCTTTCAGCAGGACCTGCCAAAGGACCTGTGATGACGTCACCACAGGTCCTTTGGCAGGTCCTGCTGAAAGAAGATAGACACTGCAGCAGCGCGATCAAGTGGATGAGGTGAGTTGTTGGGTTTTTTTTGTTTTTTTTTACCCCTAAATGGCCATATTCTCTTGCATTCTGTCTCAAGAATGCTATTATTTTCCGCTATAACCATGTTATAATAGACAATAATAAAATCATCTGAACACCGAACTTCAGTGAAAAAGTTTGGGTCCAGGTACCCAAACTGGCTCATCCCTAGTTTTGGCCACAGATGGAGCTTTTCAAACAGGTGGATATTGAGAATGTAACTGCTTTATCTGCACTTAGGGAATGGGACGATGACCACATTCGGGACGCCCCCTCTTGGTGATGTCCCTTTGTTATTTATGTGTTTTATATACCATTAGACCGTTCACCATCTACAGCTCAACCTGAACAGGAGGACAGCGAGGGGCAATATTCCTAAATACAATTTCAATTTCATTTTAAGATTTCCAATGGCGGCCGTAGGTTCAGAGACGGCAACTGACGACATCCGAAGATCACGGAAAGAGATTGTGGCAGCTCCGCAGAAGGACTTCAGTGACATTCTGGATGACTTGGATTCCAAGACCCTGATCACTCAGGACGAATATTTTACAGTGGAAAATACGAGTAACGTGAAAGAACAAACTCACGCCTTAGTGAACGCAACTGTCCCGAAAGATGAATCCACTTGTAGAGCATTCGGTGAGTCCTCCTTTACAGCACTGAACCCTGGGGTGTCCCCCTGCAGCACTGTACATCGGTGAGTCCTCCTTTACAGAACTGAACCCCCGGGTGTCCCCCTGCAGCACTGTACATCGGTGAGTCCTCCTTTACAGAACTGAACCCCCGGGTGTCCCCCTGCAGCACCGTACATCGGCGAGTCCTCCTTTACAGCACTGAACCCCCGGGTGTCCCCCTGCAGCACTGTACATCGGTGAGTCCTCCTTTACAGCACTGAACCCCCGGGTGTCCCCCTGCAGCACCGCACATCGGTGAGTCCTCCTTTACAGCACTGAACCCCAGGGCGTCCGCCTGCAGCACCTTACATCAGTAGTCCTCCTTTACAGCACTGAACCCCCGGGTGTCCCCCTGCAGCACCGCACATCGGTGAGTCCTCCTTTACAGCACGGAACCCCGGGGTGTCCCCCCGCAGCACCGTACATCAGTGAGTCCTCCTTTACAGCAAGGAACCCCGGGGTGTCCCCCTGCAGCACCATACATCAGTAAGTCCTCCTTTACAGCACTGAACCCCGGGGTGTCCCCCTGCAGCACCGTACATCGGTGAGTCCTCCTTTACAGCACTGAACCCCGGGGTGTCCGCCTGCAGCACCGTACATCAGTGAGTCCTCCTTTACAGCACTGAACCCTGGAGTGTCCCCCTGCAGCACTGTACATCAGTAAGTCCTCCTTTACAGCACTGAACCCCCGGGTGTCCCCCTGCAGCATCGTACATCAGTAAGTCCTCCTTTACAGCACTGAACCCCCGGGTGTCCCCCTGCAGCACCGTACATCAGTAAGTCCTCCTTTACAGCACTGAACCCCCGGGTGTCCCCCTGCAGCACCGTACATCGGTGAGTCCTCCTTTACAGCACTGAACCCCCAGGTGGCCGCCTGCAGCACCTTACATCAGTAAGTCCTCCTTTACAGCACTGAACCCCGGGGTGTCCCCCCGCACCACCGTACATCGGTGAGTCCTCCTTTACAGCACTGAACCCCGGGGTGTCCGCCTGCAGCACCTTACATCGGTGAGTCCTCCTTTACAGCACTGAACCCCCAGGTGTCCCCCTGCAGCACCATACATTTGTGAGTCCTCCTTTACAGCACTGAACCCCTTGGTGTCCCCCTGCAACACCGTACATCAGTGAGTCCTCCTTTACAGCACTGAACCCCGGGGTGTCCCCCTGCAGCACCGTACATCAGTGAGTCCTCCTTTACAGCACTGAACCCCCGGGTGTCCCCCTGCAACACTGTACATCTGTGAGTCCTCCTTTACAGCACTGAACCCCCGGGTGTCCCCCTGCAGCACCGTACATCGGTGAGTCCTCCTTTACAGCACTGAACCCCCGGGTGTCCCCCTGCAGCACCGTAAATCAGTAAGTCCTCCTTTACAGCACTGAACCCCCGGGTGTCCCCCTGCAGCACCGTACATCGGTGAGTCCTCCTTTACAGCACTGAACCCCCGGGTGTCCCCCTGCAGCACCGTACATCGGTGTATATACTGTATTATAAATGTGTGAGTGTATATGTGTGGATGTATATATATTATATATGTGTGGGTGTGTATATTATATATCGGAGGATGTATATACTATTTATGTATGTATATCTATGTGTCTACTGTATGTGTGGGTGTATGTACTATACAGTATATTTGCAGGTGTATATAATATATATATGTGTGAGTGTATATCATATACTGTATATGTGTGGGTGTATATCTATATATCTGTGGATGGATATACTATACATGTGTGTATATCTGTATGTGTGTATATACTATATATGTGTGTATTTTTCAGTGGGTGTATATCATATACTATATATGTGTGAGTGGGTGTGCATGTATATCTATGTGCCTGTACAAGTGTGAGTGTATATCATATAAATGTGTGGGAATGTGTACTATTTATCTCTGGGTGTATATACCGTATGATGCATGTGTGGGGTAGATACTATGTATACCTGGGTGTATATACTGTATGATACATGTGTGGGGTAGATATTATGTATACCTGGGTGTATATACTGTATGATACTGTGTGTGTATATGTACTGTATGTATGATACATGTGTGGGGTAGATACTATGTATACCTGGGTGTATATACTGTATGATACATGTGTGGGGTAGATACTATGTATACCTGGGTGTATATACTGTATGATACATGTGTGGGGTAGATACTATGTATACCTGGGTGTATATACTGTTATGATACATGTGTGGGGTAGATACTATATGTATACCTGGGTGTATATACTGTATGATGCATGTGTGGGGGTAGATACTATGTATATACCTGGGTGTATATACTGTATGATGCATGTGTGGGGTAGATACTATGTATACCTGGGTGATATACTGTATGTGTATGTGGGTATACCTGGGTGTATATACTGTATGATACATGTGTGGGGTAGTAGATACTATGTTATACCTGGGTGTATATACTGTATGATACATGTGTGGGGTAGATACTGTGTAGATACTATGTATACCTGGGTGTATATACTGTATGATACATGTGTGGGGTAGATACTATGTATACCTGGGTGTATATACTGTATGATGCATGTGTGGGGTAGATACTATGTATACCTGGGTGTATATACTGTAATGATACATGTGTGGGGTAGATACTATGTATACCTGGGGTGTATATACTGTATGATACATGTGTGGGGTAGATACTATGTATACCTGGGTGTATATACTGTATGATACATGTGTGGGGTAGATACTATGTATACCTGGGTGTATATACTGTATGATACATGTGTGGGGTAGATACTTGTATGTATACCTGGGTGTATATACTGTATGATGCATGTGTGGGGTAGATACTATGTATACCTGGGTGTATATACTGTATGATACATGTGTGGGGTAGATATTGTATGTATACCTGGGTGTATATACTGTATGATGCATGTGTGGGGTAGATACTATGTATACCTGGGTGTATATACTGTATGATACATGTGTGGGGTAGATACTATGTATACCTGGGTGTATATACTGTATGATACATGTGTGGGGTAGATACTATGTATACCTGGGTGTATATACTGTATGATACATGTGTGGGGTAGATACTATGTATACCTGGGTGTATATATGTATGATACATGTGTGGGGGTAGATACTATGTATACTGTATGATACCTGGGTGTATATACTGTATGATACATGTGTGGGGTAGATACTATGTATACCTGGGTGTATATACTGTATGATGCATGTGTGGGGTAGATACTATGTATACCTGGGTGTAATACTGTATGATACATGTGTGGGGTAGATATTATGTATACCTGGGTGTATATACTGTATGATGCATGTGTGGGGTAGATACTATGTATACCTGGGTGTATATACTGTATGATACATGTGTGGGGTAGATATTATGTATACCTGGGTGTATATACTGTATGATACATGTGTGGGGTAGATACTATGTATACCTGGGTGTATATACTGTATGATACATGTGTGGGGTAGATACTATGTATACCTGGGTGTATATACTGTATGATATGCATGTGTGGGGTATATACTATGTATACCTGGGTGTATATACTGTATGATACATGTGTGGGGTAGATACTATGTATACCTGGGTGTATATACTGTATGATACATGTGTGGGGTAGATACTATGTATACCTGGGTGTATATACTGTATGATACATGTGTGGGGTAGATACTGGGTGTATATATGTATATACCTGGGTGTATATACTGTATGATACATGTGTGGGGTAGATACTTATGTATACCTGGGTGTATATACTGTATGATACATGTGTGGGGTAGATATATGTATACCTGGGTGTATATACTGTATGATGCATGTGTGGGGTAGATACTATGTATACTGGGTGTATATACTGTATGATACATGTGTGGGGTAGATACTATGTATACCTGGGTGTATATACTGTATGATACATGTGTGGGGTAGATACTATGTTACCTGGGTGTATATACTGTATGATACATGTGTGGGGTAGATATTGTATACCTGGGTGTATATACTGTATGATACATGTGTGGGGTAGATACTATGTATACCTGGGTGTATATACTGTATGATGCATGTGTGGGGTAGATACTATGTATACCTGGGTGTATATACCGTATGATGCATGTGTGGGGTAGATACTATGTATACCTGGGTGTATATACTGTATGATACATGTGTGGGGTAGATACTATGTATACCTGGGTGTATATACTGTATGATACATGTGTGGGGTAGATACTATGTATACCTGGGTGGTATATACTGTATGATACATGTGTGGGGTAGATACTATGTATACCTGGGTGTATATACTGTATGATACATGTGTGGGGTAGATACTATGTATACCTGGGTGTATATACTGTATGATACATGTGTGGGGTAGATACTATGTATACCTGGGTGTATATACTGTATGATGCATGTGTGGGGTAGATACTATGTATACCTGGGTGTATATACTGTATGATACATGTGTGGGGTAGATACTATGTATACCTGGGTGTATATACTGTATGATGCATGTGTGGGGTAGATACTATGTATACCTGGGTGTATATACTGGTATGATGCATGTGTGGGGTAGATACTATGTATACCTGGGTGTATATACTGTATGATACATGTGTGGGGTAGATACTATGTATACCTGGGTGTATATACTGTATGATACATGTGTGGGGTAGATATATGTATACTATGTATACCTGGGTGTATATACTGTATGATACATGTGTGGGGTAGATACTATGTATACCTGGGTGTATATACTGTATGATACATGTGTGGGGTAGATACTATGTATACCTGGGTGTATATACTGTATGATACATGTGTGGGGTAGATACTATGTATACCTGGGTGTATATACTATATGATGCATGTGTGGGGTAGATACTATGTATACCTGGGTGTATATGCTATATATATGTTTTTTTGTTGCATATGTTTGTATATTCACATACAGTATATGAGCATAGTATAGTGATTATGTATAGGAGTTTTTGTCTCGTTTTAGTCTACAGCATGTCTCCGTTATTGCATGATATTGCTGGCCTTAGAAACAGCAGACTGGCATTGTGCTGTCACTTAGTCTATGGTTTCCTGCATTAGTACATGTTTCCAATCATTCCCAGTTATTACAGCAAAGCCCCATGACCAGAAGGCTTACATCCAAATCGCTCAGAAAGCTACTTTTAGTTATTTCTGCGCACATTTCTAATATTTCCAGATTCTCTATTATTTGGCTCGGCCATGAAAAGATCTGAAGTAAATGTGGTTTCTCAATTCATAAAAAGATCCAGGTTTCCCGCAAGTGATCGTAGACCTGTAAGCCTAACATCTGTTGTTGGAAAGATAACTGAGAAGCCGTTAATTGACCACAGACAGGAATACAAGGCAGAATATAATATAATTGGTGGTGCGGTGGCTCACTAGGTCACCACGAAGCAGTGGCATCCCTGGATCTTGCAGTTGTGCCAACCATAAGTAGTTCTATAGGTACTACACCAGGGGCATCCATGTTAGTTTTTCTGGACTGCCACACAGTAGTGCTGGTTATCAGTGACACATAGCAGTGCTAAGAATGTAAGGTCAGACTGCACAATGAATGTCTCACTGATTAGTTTATTCTGACCAGGGTGAAATCTACATGGAGTCTGTGAGCTCCCCTTTGTTTCCATCATAACTCCAAAAACATGCAGCTTAAATGGGTTTTCTGGGACATTTACATTGACCTATTCTTAGCATAAGTTATCAATATCAGATCAGTAGGGGACCGATTCCTGGCTGATTGGGGTTGGTGCTGGGAATCAGACCCCTACTGATCTGATATTGATGACCTATGCTGAAGATAGATCATGAATAGAAAGATCCTGGAAACCCCTATAAAGCTGATGCTCCATGACACGTTCTCCTTTAAAAAACCTTTATCACTTCTAATTCCATTAAAAGAACCCTAACCAGTGACCTCATCATTGGAGAAGTACATGTTCACATATGCAGTAGTATGTGCATATTAGAGACTCACACATCTGATACGATATCAGAGCTTGCTGGAGCAATATTATATAGTTTATAGATTCATCTGCTTATTGTTTTTAGGGGAGGACAATATTCCTGAGCGAGAGGCGAAGAAAAGTCACACGGAGAAACCAAAGGAACTAAATACTGACAAAAGTAAGCAATAACTCAATGTAAAGACAGTTATGTAATCCACATTCAGATCAGCCTAAAACGAGAGGATCTCTGAACACCAGTTATCCAGATGATGCAGATACAACCACTGAAGGGATTAAAAGCTAATAGGACAATTTGTTTTACTATGAATTCTAAAATACAAGAATAAAATAGGCTATACATAGGCTAAGTGAATAAAAAAAATACTAAACAGTGATAAAAGACATACACAGACATATCACATACATAGTAAATAAACAATCAATCACTCTAACCTGCAAATCAATGGGTGAGCTCCTCCCAACATGGCACAATGCCGAAGCCCAATGTTGAACACAAAGAGAGCTAGGCACAGACATCTCTCCTTTCAGGTATCCCCTGGAGCTTAAAGCTCTTTGTTATATACATATCAGTTTATACCTTCTAGCCTCCTCCTCAGAATGTCCAGTAAGCAGAACTCACGACCAGCAAACTCAGCTGTCAGGAATGCGGCTTGATGGTCAACTGACACAGAACAACCAGGCTTTGTATCTGTTAACTAACTAGCTCATTACATTAACAAGTATTTCAGCAACCAGTCACAGGGATATATGCGAGTTAGGGAATAGGTTGTCACGTGTCTACGGTGTTGCCCGATGGTTACTCACGGTTAGCTGAATTTCCCTGGACTGGAGTACAGTTGTATGGAAGGTGGACACCACTTCCTTCGGGGCACTCTCTGGTACTCAGGAACTCTGCCGGATGGTGAGGCGAGGTGCCCTGGTGTTGCAATATTAAGGTGTCGGTCGGCAAGGTCCTGGAATGTTGTGACGCCAGCGTCCGTTAGACGCAAAATGAAGTTGAATAAAGAGGAGGCAGCTTTATAAAACAAGGACCTTTTACTTTTGCCTTGGAGTGACTTCTTATCAGAGTGCAGTTTACAATTGTCTTCAATAGGCAGTAAATAAGATTGCTGCAAGAACTCCTCTTAAGGATACTTTCACATTAGCGTTTTAAAATTCCGGTATTGAGTTCCGCCATAGGGGCTCAATACCAGAATAAAACGCTTCAGTTTTGTCCCCATTCATTGTCAATGGGGACAAAACTGAACTGAAGACAACGGAGGCTCCTGAAAGCATTCCGTTCCGTCTTCAGACCGTAGAACAAACCGCAGCATGCTGCTCTCCGGTCCAGGCATCCGCACCAAGACGGATCCGGAATAACCCCCAATGCAAGTCAATGGGGGTGGATCCGTCTGGTGTGACCATAATGGTAACCGGATCCGCCCTCCATTGACTTTCAATGGAGTCCATTACGGATCCGGCTACACATAGACACATACAGACACAGACATACACATACACACACATATAGACATACACACATATATAGACATAGAAATACACATACATACTTACATGCTCCCCGGCAGGTCTTCGGAGCGTCAGAGGGACAGGACGGCGCGCACAGATGACGATTCCACCAGGCGCCCAGCAGAGGGCGCTGTGGGGAATCGTGACCTGTGTGAGCCATCCTGTCCCTCTGACGCTCCGAAGACCTGCCGGGAGCATGTAAGTATGTATGTGTGTTTGTTTGTCTATATCTGTGTGTGTGTATGTATGTACTGTGTGACATGTGTGGGGCCGGAGCGCAGTTCCGGCTCCACACATGTCACTGCGGCAGGCCTGATCCGGCAGCACCCTTCACCTGCCGGATCAGGCCTGCCGCCAGTTTGAAAGTAGCCTTAGGCTGTTACTTTAAATACGGTGTGCTTATCACTTGAAATCCAGTTACTCTTATCTCCTCTATGTCAATCTTTTGAAAACTAGTCTTTGGCTCTGGATAATACTTCAGAATATCAAACTAGCAATCCTTCAGGGGAAAGGCCCTGCGCGGCAGGAATTAATACATCTGCTCCGCAATGCTCACATAGTTGAGACCTGACTGCCCGTTGGGGTTTACAGTAGGTACAAGAAATACAACCTAGCTATTAGCTGTAAAGTGTGTGTCCAGGCGCTGTGGAGCTTCTACTAGTCACTTTGGTGCTGACAAAGTCCATAAAGCTATAATGCAGCTCTTACCACAGACTTGCTTTATCCAGGTATCTTGCCAATTTGCTAGCGGCTTAGAAGTAGTAAGTGTCAAAATAGATACCTGACTTGGCCAGGGCCTGGTAAAATTGACAGCCTGTAGGATGACTTTCTTCCTCCTGCACTTTACTTGTAGTTGTTTGCACACTTCAGATGTTACTCATGTTACTCTACTCTCTTAATTAACTGGTTCTAACCAGTTGCCTAGGTTTATATATTGCAGACTAGCACCACCTAGTGGTGAAATAATTAAATGTGTTATACCAGCCTAGAAGGTTCTTGCAACATATGGGTGACAATACAATAAATACAGTGACACGACTATTACAAAGGCACAAAATACAGTTTGCTGTGTCCCCTTTTACACATTATATGTGGGACTCTGCAGTATTATCACTACATTACAAGGTGATAATTAAAGGGAAAGAACCACTGAGAACAACTGAAAATAACCTTGAACCACATCATTGTAGAGGAATAGATGAAATCACAACTGGAGGCTGCAGACATGAAGCATGTAAACAGGAGGTCCTTTACACAGGCCAATCATTGCCCGATGCCCGGCGAGTAGCCGACAAACAGGCCTTGATCACATCTTTATAGGGGCATAAAAATCATTGTTTGCCACCAGCACATCAAGTTGTGTCAAGAGGGGTGTGCTGCCAACAATATGCAAACTGCATGGGGAGGAATGACTTTACCAATCATCCTCCATCTCCATATAGTATGATGATTGCTCCAATTAAATGGACTAAAGGAGCGGCAATCAGCATTCTACATAGTGATCCCTGGTTTACAGGTTTATTATCATGTATAAGTCCATGAACTTCATATACTGTATTTAGTGCAAGGGATAAAACATATTGTAGGATAATCAGGGGGAGGCAAATCTATAACCAACTTCTCATGATTAATGATAGCAAATCCCTCCACTGGACCCTTGAACTATAGAATAATTTCAACATGTTTCTTTTCTTGTAGACCCAGATGACTTCACTACTTCTAAGAATGAAGAAATCCATTTATCAGAAGAAGAATTAAAGAAAGAATCCAAGGAAAAAGGTGTGATACCTGTCACATGTTAGCAAATAATTCATTCAGCAGTAACCAAGGCACTAGAGTTGGGTTTAAACACATCTGGGAAATTCTTTTCAATATAGATTTGGCAGCAAAACTGGGGGGGGGGGGGCGACCCTGATGCGGAAGTCAGAAATGTTTGATAAATGTCGAAAAAGCAGCTTGTGCTTTGCTGATTCTATATTTACAGTCTTGTGACCTCATAGGTCGGTCTGTGGGAAGCCACATTGGACAGCACTAGGGATGAGCGAACCCAGACTTTTTTACTGAAGTTCGGGTTCGGTGTTCTTCTGATTTTATTATTTTCCGTTAAAACATGGTTATAACGGAAAATAATAGCATTCTTAAGACATTGAGGGGTTAAAAAAAAAAACAACAACAACTCACCTCATCCACTTGATCGCGCAGCCGGTCTCCTCTTCTTTCTTCTTTCTGTAGGACCTGCAAAAGGACCTGTGATGACGTCACCGCGCTCACCTTTTGCAGGTCCTGCTGAAAGAAGAGGAGACCGGCTGCACGATCAAGTGGATGAGGTGAGTTGTTGTTGTTTTTTTAACCCCTCAATGTCTTAAGAATGCTATTATTTTACGTTATAACGGAAAATTATAAAGTGAAGGTAGGGTTTCCATTGACTTTAATGGGGTTCGGGGTGAAGTTCAGGTAAAGTTCGGGTCCCGAACCTGAACTTCCACGGGTTCGCTCATCCCTAGACACCACCAGTGTTGTGTACAGCAGCACGTTCACTTCAGGCTCTGATCACTGACATGCATTAATTATATTCTTAATTATTTTACAGACAAAAGAACTTGCTTCCAGGATCTTCTGGAGAAGATTGGATTTCAGACTTACCAGACGTCCAAGCTTACACTGCATGATGTTCTTGGCATTGGCGCAGAATGTTTGAGACCAAGAGATTCTCCTATGGAAAATGAGGCTTGGTATTTTATAAGAAATCTGATGTCATTGCACGCGGAGTCAAGGAATCTCAGTAAATTATGGAACAGCAGCGCAGAAATGAGCAGTCAGGCCAGTTTAATGCTGGATGAGGACAGTGACCTGTCAGGCAGTATCCACCCATTAGACGTACAGTGCGCCGTCTTCCATTGTGCAGATCATTTCCTACAGCAGGAGATGATATCAAAAATGTCCATGTGTCAGTTTTCTGTCCCTCTGCTGATGCCGGCCAGCGATGGTCCAGACTGTACCTTTATGCTATGGGCAATGAGGGGAATTGTGAAGAAATGGAGACCTCAAATCCTGGCAGAGAGAAGAGGATTTCGGGAGGAAAATTTGGTAAAAATTTCCATGCCAACTTTTTCTTTTGTGAGAATGGGAAACTGCAGACTTTCTAAGTCAAAAATTCTAAACCAAATCTTAAGTTCAACGCAGCTTTGCCAAGACATCTTTGTCCATCGAGACATGGAAGGTGGAAATGTTGAAAGGACTGTATCATTGGGGCTAGTGGAGATATCCTGGTATTTTCCTGCTGGTAACAGCATCTTTACTGAGCCCGTTGCTTTTACAAACCTTCGTGGGGAGTTGGAGAGCAACTTGAAGCAATTCAGCTTCCTAGCAGATGTATCGTCAGTCGTTGTTGTCTTTGCTGAAACTATCAGTCGGACGCAGTGGGAATTGTTACTGAAATATAAGAATGCCACATATCTCTTCGTTATTGCCTCTGAGGAACAAACAAGCAAAGAGGAAATGAACGAGATGCTAGAATCAGTGATGACTGACTTAAAGAAGGACAATGTCCTACTGATCTCGAAAACCACAAATGAAGCAACGGCTGTTAGGAAGATTCGCTCAGCTCTCCTGAAGTTGGAAAAGAAAAGTTCTAATCCCCGCAGTGTGGAAGACATGGCACAAGTAGCATTGACACAGGAGATCTGTGTGGATGAAGAGACGGTGGAATGTCAGGCTGCGAAAAGAAACGCCAGAACCATAACTGAAGAGATCTGTGAAGTTGTCAATTATAAAGGAAAAACAATGACAATGCAAGCGCAACTTCTGAAAGACCTATCAGCTCTAGAAAAAGAACTTTGTCAGATGAAGAAACAGCAGAATAGAAATGGAGAAAACTACAAATCCGAACTGAGAAGGAAATGCAATGAGATAAGGAGGAAACAGTGGGAATGCCACATGCCAAAAGGAATCGCTCGTTTTATAGAAGGGATCAAAACAAAGAATCGACTAGAAAAGTTTTATTTTATAAGTTGGTTAAAATATTATTTGGACTTAGCAGCAAGGAGAACGCTCACATCTTTACAGGAGAAATACAGAGAAAAATATTCTCAGGCCAGTGGCTACAAAGAGCTGATGGAGATCGATCAGAAGATATCAGACAGTTCACTGGGAACCGAGCATTTCCTGAGAGAGGTGTCTCAGTTTTATGAGGTTTGGCATGTTATGGGGAAAAAAAACAATGCACATACAGAATGCAGCCACCTACCTGAAACCGCAGCTGATCTTCTGCTTGACGGCTACCCTCTGGAACTGATCGATGGAGATGCATCTAGGATCCCTGTGCAGTGGGTAACAGATGTTCTCAATTATGTGCATTCCAAAACATGTGGCAGAAGCAGAATAAGAGTGATAACTGTGCTGGGGGTGCAGAGTACGGGGAAGTCCACCCTTCTGAACACCATGTTCGGTCTACAGTTCCCTGTGGCCAGTGGACGATGCACACGAGGAGCCTTCATGACCCTTATTAAAGTGAAGGAGAACTTGCAGGAGGGAGCTTGGCTGTGAATTTCTTCTGGTGATTGACACTGAAGGGTTGAAAGCTCCCGAGTTGGATTCTCTGGAGGGTAGCTATGAACATGACAATGAGTTGGCCACATTAGTGGTTGGATTAAGTGACATCACTGTAATCAATATGGCCATGGAAAATATAACAGAAATGAAAGATATTCTACAGATTGTGGTCCATGCATTTCTCAGAATGAAAGAAATTGGGAAGAAACCAAATTGCCAGTTTGTTCATCAAAAATGTGAGTGATGTGTCTGCTCCTGTAATGAACATGAGAGATAGAAATAAGCTGCTGGAACAACTGAATGAAATGACCAAAACTGTGGCAACTATAGAGAAGAAGCCTCAATACAAGGTATTCTCTGATGTTATGGAATACGATTCTGAGCGGCACCACTGGTACATTCCAAGTCTGTGGCAGGGCGTCCCACCAATGGCTCCTGTCAGTGCTGGATACAGCGAACATATTACCGAATTGAAGCAAAATTTACTAAAATTGATTAAACAAAAGCAAAATAGGGCACAAACAATTCCTCAATTTGTTAAGTGGGTGGAAGACTTATGGAACGCAGTCAAACATGAGAACTTTATATTCAGCTTCAGGAACAGCTTGGTAGCCAGTGCCTACAACAAACTGTCTATGAAATATTCTGAATTAGAGTGGAATTTCAACAAGTTGATCCATAAATGGTTCACTACCACTGAAACCATTATCAAGAACCAATCTGAAGATACTTTGGAAGACAGGGTAAAGAATGTTGTATCAAGCTAGAAAAGATCATTGCAAGTGAGCAGCATAAGATGATAAGATGGGTGGAAGATTATTTCAAGGAAGAAAAAGACTGTGTTCACTTAATAAAATACAAAGGAGACTTTATAATCAGTGCAAAGATGCTCGGAGAAAACCTTCGAAGGTCCTCACATGACAAATACAACATCGCAATTCAAATTCAAAAACAGCAACACAAAATCAAAAAGTGTACGTACACAGTACATTAAGGAGATCGAGTGCAGAGTATCGAGCCTCATGGAGGAATGCAGAAAGAAACAACATCAGCTGGATGGTGAAAGGTTAGAAGAGGAGTTTGAGACCATGTGGCGACATACAGTCAAAGAGCTAGGGATGAAATCGCTCCGAAAACGTAAGGTTGAGAAAGACATGCTGCTAGAGCTCACCAAGACCATGAGGGACAAGGGGTCAGCAGTCAATGAAAGGCTAAGTAAAGTAGAACACTTGCCAAGACCTGATAACAAACAGAATGGTTGGATAGAAACAGCAATTACATTTATTAAAAGGTCGTATAGATGGGTGAAAGCAAATCCATCAAATTCACAAAGGTATGAGAATCAATGTCAATATATACTAGACAAATGTTCTAAATACTCCAGGGAGCAAGCCCGGAGAGATGCTGATTATGATGACACCTACTGTAAGCAACTGCTGAACATGATTGATGACATTCTTCAAGAAGAAAGGAATATTCCAGCTGAACTTGAGCTAGAAATAAAACTGAAAGTCCTAGGACACGCTGCAACTGATTTCCAGGAGATGCATGATAACTTCATCAAGAAGAACGACCCTCATTCACAGCTGGAAGCCTTGAAATCTGAATACTTTAGTACATTTATGAATGTATTCCAAGAGAAGAATGAAAGCCAGAATCTTGCCAAACGCATCTGTGACACGTGTCTTAAACCAGCCATCATCGACCACATCATTCGAAATCTAGGCATTGAACTCGTGGATGACATCATGAGGTCTGAAGGATCTGAAACGTACACCTCTCGGACATTTTTCCAGTACACTGTTCTCCTAAATCTCCTGGAAGAAAATGTTTTCAGAAAATATGTTGACTATTCAAGAAACTATGAAGAGTTTGTGAAAAGCTGGATATTGGAATACATTAGAGCGAAATACAAAAACTTCAGCACGATTCAAAACAAGATCCTGTCACGAATCACAGAGAAGATCAGGGATCTCCTCAACAATCCTGAAATCTGGAATAAATCAAAGAGTGTGGACGATTTTCTCTCCTGTTTCAAGAAGAACTTGAGCAGTGATCTGGTATTTCCACAGGAGAGGATGGAGGCAATTATTTTTAAAAACTCTGCAAACTCAAAGGAATTCATTAGAAATCTGGACACCTTCTTGACTGACACAAACAAAGAAATCATATCCGAAATTGAGTCCATGGGTATGGAAGTCATACTTTCCAGAGTAACCGTGAAACCTCAAGACGAACTGTTCAAGAAGGTGTTTGGATGTGGGAAGCAGTGTCCATTCTGTAAGGTCCCTTGTGAAGCCGGAGGTGAAGATCATAAAGAACATTTTGCATCTGTCCATCGACCTAAAGGATTAGGAACATACAGATGGATATCTACTTCTATTCTTTGTCATGACATCTGCACCACTTCTATCTGTGGAAATGGAACATTCCAGAATAGTGATACGAATAATATACCTCATCCCCTGAAGGAATATAAAGATTATTATCCTGACTGGAAAATTCAGCCCGATTGCAGCATTGAAGCTTCTGATTACTGGAAATTCGTTCTTAAAGAATTCAATGAACGATTTGCAAGAGAGTACGATGCCAAACCTGCTGATTACCCAAAGGAATGGGACAGTCTGACTAAGGACATGGCAAAAGAAAGTCTCCAGAAAACCTTCAATATGCAGTAATGGATGAGCATGGAAGATGTGATGATGGACCCTGAACCCACTTCTGTGAAGGCCATGAACTGCATTTGATATTGTCTTTTGATGTAACAGGTCAGTGACCGAGCTGACATCACCCGCATGGATATAACAGTATATATCCCTGCTCATAGGTATCACTATAGCTATAAGCAGAACTGTAACTACACAGCGCTATCCTGCAGAAGCTACACAACCTCACACCCCGTCTACTGGGCGGTGTACTATAGGATATCAAACACAGCTTTATGTTATAAGGAATGGAAGATGATAAAATAGTAATAATGTGATTCTTAAGGGGCCAACTCTTGGCTTTCTGAGCAGTTTATTCATGAATAAAGCTCTGTTTACACCTGCATTTTGTGTACATTTCTCTAAATGTATATCCCGAATGTGTCCACAGTGTGTAATGTTATAATGGGCCCAGCACATGCTGTTGGCATACATTCAGAAGTACCGTATGCAACACAACATTATCTGTCCTCATGTTGAAAAGTGCAGTGAACTTTACTTTTCAATACAAATGGATCCCACAAAAAATGCAAAACTTAAATAGTTGTGACGAACCAGATTTGTTACGAATTTCATAAAAATTCATTTGCTAAACGAACCAGAAGCTTTTTAGGTTCACTTCAGATGGATGCAGTAGAATAGTCCGCAACAACATTTTAATTCTGTCTGAAATAATTATATAGAGCACTAGGGACTTTGATCAGGGAAAGCTTGGCGTGAGGGGCTGGGGCACAGTCAGTGCTTAATAATACAGCTGCTGCAGAACCTTACCCAAGCAGTTCTGGGTTACAATACCAGCCACCTGCAAGAATAGAATATATATTTTTTCCAACTAAACAGATTAACAGCTGTTTTTTTTCTATTCAAAATCTCAAGTTTCTACATAGGCTTATTGACAGTTCAGCACCCCAATAGCATTCTGCTTCTTTTACAAATGCTGAGCAAATGCACATTTGTTTCAGTGCATAGTAGTTGGGCATTATAGCAAAAGCATTTTGCAGCATTATCCCCCATTTTTATACCAGTGAAATTAAACATAAATTACACTGTAGATACAAATATTACCTGCCTTTCCTTCATTGTTATATTGTTGGTAGGGGGGATGAGTGCATTACAAGTTTGCAATGTGTGTTTTATACTACAGATACCTCTTCTCTTCATCCAGCATTGTGGAACACAAATTTCGAAAGCAGTAATATTATCAGCGTCAATACTGCATTATTCCAAAAGTAAATTGTCAATAGCAGTGTGCAGTGTGTTTGTAGACATTTAATTGCACCTCTGTCTTTAAATGACAGTAAACACACTTGCAATTTTGCTATAACCATTCCATAGTTTGTGTGAACAAAAGACTCAGGCCTCATGCTCCCTGAGTCAGAATGCACGTTTTAGCAGCAGCAGCCATCCAGGCAGTAGTAGTAGTATTAGTAGTAACATAGTAACATAGTTTATAAGGCCGAAAAAAGACATCTGTCCATCCAGTTCGGCCTGTTGATCCAGAGGAAGGCAAAAAACCCCTGTGAGGTAGAAGCCAATTTTCCCCACTTTAGGGGAAAAAAAATTCCTTCCCGACTCCAATCAGGCATCAGAATTACTCCCTGGATCAACGACCCCTCTCTAGTAACTATAACCTGTAATATTATTACCCTCCAAAAATACATCCAGGCCTCTCTTGAACTCTTTTAGTGAACTTACCATCACCACCTCCTCAGGGAGAGAGTTCCATAGTCTCACTGCTCTTACCGTAAAGAGCCCATAGTCTCACTGCTCTTACAGTATAGAGTCCATAGTCTCACTGCTCTTACAGTACAGAGTCCATAGTCTCACTGCTCTTACCGTAAAGAGCCCATAGTCTCACTGCTCTTACAGTACAGAGTCCATAGTCTCACTGCTCTTACCGTAAAGAGTCCATAGTCTCACTGCTCTTACAGTATAGAGTCCATAGTCTCACTGCTCTTACAGTATAGAGTCCATAGTCTCACTGCTCTTACAGTAAAGAGTCCATAGTCTCACTGCTCTTACAGTAAAGAGTCCATAGTCTCACTGCTCTTACAGTAAAGAATCCTCTTCTATGTTTGTGTACAAACCTTCTTTCCTCCAGATGCAGAGGATGTCCCCTCGTCACAGTCACAGTCCTGGGGATAAATAGATGATGGGAGAGATCTCTGTACTGACCCCTGATATATTTATACATAGTTATTACATCTCCCCTCAGTCGTCTTTTTTCTAAAGTGAATAACCCTAATTTTGATAATCTTTCTGGGTATTGTAGTCCACCCATTCCAGTTATTACTTCAGTTGCCCTCCTCTGAACCCTCTCCAGCTCTACTATGTCTGCCTTGTTCACAGGAGCCCAGAACTGTACACAGTCCTCCATGTGTGGTCTGACTAGTAGTAGTAAGTAGTAGTATTAGTAGTAGTATTAGGCAACAGTTCTTCTTGGCTTCAGAACATTATCATTGGGGACAAGTAGGATGATATTGTGGATTAGATTGCTCACTCCTCCTCTCAGTCACAGTAGGATTGATGAATTGTGTGAGAGCAGTCAGCATTTGGACATGGCCATGAGGAGAAGGTTCAGGGGGAGGCTGAGAATCCCATGTATAGCTGTGTTGGTGCTAGTGGTGATGGCACTTGTAGCCATGGTAGTGGGGGTAGGGGCAGTAACGACATCAGCACTCTGGGCAAATATAGAGCAAAGAATAGGGAGGACGCAAGGAGCTCATGATTACATATCACAGTCTGAAAAAAGAGGAGGGGAGGGTGAGGACTCTGATGAGGATTGTGTGTTGGACAGGACCTTGGAGCCGGATCTTGGTGCAGAGGAGGAGGGTGGTGGCAGCCCCAGCAATAAAGAGCAGAGGCAACGTACAGCCAGAACCTCCCAAAGCACTGCCAGGGCAAGATGTGCTTTAAGAACTGGTGATGCCGCTTACACTGTGGATGAAGCAGGCCCAAAACGTGCCAGAGCTAAGTCAAGCTTGGCTGTCGATATCTCTGTGAAGAGTGTGCGAGTATCTCCCTTCTGGCAGTATTTCTCCACGCTGCTGGAAGAGAAGACAACCGCATCGCCCTGTGCAAGATCTTGGTGGACACCTGGGGCAGCTGTAATGGGCAGGGACAATGGGTTAAAAGTTTTTTGCGGCAGTGACGAGGCAGCACCACAGCAACAAAGCTGGGTCCTTTTGACCCCTTCACCATTGTATCTGCCTGGCCTCCCATACCAGGCATTTATCTGCCTCCTCCACCTCCTCCTCCATGGACACTGTCTCGTCCCCAATAGTAGCAGGGCACGGCGTTGCCTCCATTCCCCCTCCTTCCTATCACCATGCGGTGTTAGAGCTGATCAGCCTGGGCAAGAGAGAGAGCCACACAGCCGATTACTCGCTAAAGTACATCAAGCACAAAATGTGTCAGTAAGGACAACGGCAGTATGAATGACATCATCCCCTTCTTATTTATCTTACAACAGACGATGACACTCATGCAGAAAGGGACGACGGAGGAGGAAGAACTGCTAACGCACCGTGATTTAAACTTTTATATTTTTTTTACATTTTTATATATTTTTAAGTTTTTTTTAACTTTTTTGTAATGATTTTAAAGCATCCTCACTGGCCTCACTGGCCGCAGAGGATGACGGTAACACCCCTGGAAGCACGCGCTTCTGGTTTTTGCGCATTTAGATGCCATGATCTCACTTGATCACTGCATCTATAGCCTTTAATTACCACGATTGGCATTATTGCCAGTCGTGGTAATTAGCCATGGGTGTCTGCTGTTTGAAACAGTGAAGACCCACTGGCCATGATGCCCGCTGTACGTGCGAGCGGGCGCCATGTTTGCCTATCACTCTTGGTAGCAAAAGGGTTAAACATGCTGTTAGTTAACACCATCAAACATGCGTTTACCCATAGCTATGTATGTCAGTGTCACTCTGATATTATTTGCTATTGCTGTCAATGCATTGAAGAGCTTAAAGGCCTAAAGGAGCTTAAAGGACACCTTTGGGGGGCATTTTTTATCATTACATTGTACTTTTTATGAGCTAAAAATCATTTTTTCAATTGTTCTTTATTAACGATATGGAATCCGTTTTTGTGTACAGAGCTGAGATGCTCTACTAGCTGCCTGCCCTATCTAACCCTAACCCTTAGACTTTTATCTTTGGGGTCATCTGAAGACAATTGTCTATGCTGTGAATATACGAGATACTACGGATACTGGAAGCCTGTGCTAGCATTTCTTCTGCGGTGTTGCTATCAGTGTGTGAAGAGTGGGAGAAGAGGGTTGCATTGACAATCCAACACAATGGGCAGCACTTTGAACACATTTTATAAGTGGTCAGAAAATTGTAAAGAACTCATGAAAGAATAAAGTTACATTACAACCAAGCACACCATTGTTTTTCTTGTGAAATTCTCAATAAGTTTGATGTGTCACATGACCCTCTTCCCATTGAAAAAACTAAAGTTGGATCCAAAATGGCCACCATGGTCACCATCCATCTTGAAAAGTTTCCCCCCTCCTATATACTAATGTGCCACAAACAGGAAGTTAATATCACCACCAACCATTCCCATTTTATTTAGGTGTATCCATATAAATGGCCCACCCTATACATTAACCGTGATCCTGGCAGTGCTGACACCGGCTCTGTGGTAGGGTGACCAGATGTCCTCTTATTCCCAGATATGTCCTCCTTCTGGGACCCAAAAAAATTACTCCGCCAGAATTTAAAAAATTACTAAAAATGACTGGGATTCTCATAAGAAGGGGGGTGATATAATCTGCTACAACACAACAGCTGAACAACCTATGATGATGTCACCGTCATGTCATCAGTGCAGGAGGGGCCAGAGGTCAGCAGTGGAGAAGCAGTGAGCCTGAGAAATCTTGGGAGTTGTAGTTCTCTCCTCTTATACTCCTCCCTGAAATGTTCTCTGATATCCCATAATAATGACCTGGGCATGCTGTGAGTTGTAGTTCTGTCCTCTTATACCCCCTTCCTTCCTTTGATAGTGCATATTAACAGCCTGTTCATGCTGGGAGTTGTAGTCCTCTCCTCGTATAGTTCCTCCTGGTATATAGATTCTAGTTTCCTTGCTGTGCCTTGTGTCGTCACCAACTGTCCCGGGTGTAATGTCCTCCTTTTGGGAGTTATGAAGGTGGTCACCCTAGTCTGCACAGCCGGCTTTATAATTTGCCACAGCGACCATTGTAGAAAGAAAGCAAAAGAACAGTCATATAAGACCACGGATCCTGCAGGAATGGCCTGAACGTCTGCTCAGACACTGAGGGGTTAAAGTCAAAGTGAAAGTAACTTGTGTCTGGAATCATGTGACTTCCTATCAACTACGGGAACCAGTTCAGCTCTGCTGCGTTCACTCGCCGACCATGAGTGGTCACCGGGTGAGAGGATTATTATATCTATTCTGTGGATGGTGGAGGTGCCGCTCCTCTGTGCCCTGTGTCCATCTCCTCTGTGTCATCTTTCCTGTGTCTATCTCCTCTGTGTCCATCTTCTCTGTGTCCATCTCCTCTGTGTCTATCTCCTCTGTGTTTATCTCCTCTGTGTCCATCTCCTCTGTGTCTATCTCCTCTGTGTCTATCTCCTCTGTGTCTATCTCCTCTGTGTCTATCTCCTCTGTGTCTATCTCCTCTGTGTCCATCTTCTCTGTGTCCATCTCCTCTGTGTCCATCTCCTCTGTGGTCTATCTCCTCTGTGTCCATCTCCTCTGTCCATTTCCTCTGTGTCATCTCTCCTGTGTCGATTCCTCTAGGTCCATCTCCTCTGTGTCCATTTCCCCTGTGTCTGTCTCCTCTGTGTCCTCTTGTCTGTCTCCTCTAGGTCCATCTCCTCTGTGTCCATTTCCCCTGTGTCTGTCTCCTCTGTGTCCTCTTGTCTGTCTCCTCTAGGTCCATCTCCTCTGTGTCCATTTCCCCTGTGTCTGTCTCCTCTGTGTCCTCTTGTCTGTCTCCTCTAGGTCCATCTCCTCTGTGTCCATTTCCCCTGTGTCTGTCTCCTCTGTGTCCTCTTGTCTGTCTCCTCTAGGTCCATCTCCTCTGTGTCCATTTCCCCTGTGTCTGTCCCCTCTGTGTCCTCTTGTCTGTCTCCTCTAAGTCCATCTCCTCTGTGTCCTCTTGTCTGTCTCCTCTAGGTCCATTTCCCCCTGTGTCTGTCTCCTCTGTGTCCTCTTGTCTGTCTCCTCTAGGTCCATCTCCTCTGTGTCCATTTCCCCTGTGTCTGTCTCCTCTGTGTCCTCTTGTCTGTCTCCTCTAAGTCCATCTCCTCTGTGTCCTCTTGTCTGTCTCCTCTAGGTCCATTTCCCCTGTGTCTGTCTCCTCTGTGTCCTCTTGTCTGTCTCCTCTAGGTCCATCTCCTCTGTGTCCATTTCCCCTGTGTCTGTCTCCTCTGTGTCCTCTTGTCTGTCTCCTCTAGGTCCATCTCCTCTGTGTCCATTTCCCCTGTGTCTCTCTCCTCTGTGTCCTCTTGTCTGTCTCCTCTAGGTCCATCTCCTCTGTGTCCATTTCCCCTGTGTCTGTCTCCTCTGTGTCCTCTTGTCTGTCTCCTCTAGGTCCATCTCCTCTGTGTCCATTTCCCCTGTGTCTGTCTCCTCTGTGTCCTCTCGTCTGTCTCCTCTAGGTCCATCTCCTCTGTGTTGTTTCTCTCCATTCTGGGTTTAGCAGACGACTATTGTTCTGTTTTTGTTGATGGTACAGTTATTTTGGGATGGGTGCCTTTAGTTCTCTATGTTCCTGTATTTTCAGGCCTTTCACGTGTTGAACTTTATCTTCTTCTTGGTGTTGGATAGTTGTTAGTAACCATCTTGTCCGGTGTCTAATACACCCAGCCCGGGATCGCTCTACAACTTACGAAGACCATCAGGTTACTCCAGGGAGAGACACCTTGTCCTTCATCTGAAGCTTAGTCCGGGAAATATCAGAAGGTAAATCCTCAAGTGGAGAAGCAATAACAAAAGGTCATAAAGTCAAAGGTCATTTTCACATGAGCGTAATACTGGAGCAATTATACCGTATACCAATATCACAGCTGCCAATCCTGGCCACACAGGACTGATGACCTGAACGAGCAGAGTCGTTGGTCCCAGTGATGTTTCTATGGGTTGTCAGACCTGCGGTCAGTCCAGTTGTAATACAAGGGCAGAAATATCTGTGTCACACTCGTGAAATCGGTCATATGATAGAAGAGAAAGCGGACGCTGTGACATAGATAAGAAGATGGAAATATTTCTGATGGTGTGATTGTTGTCAAAAGCCAACTCCGTCCAGCATAACATCAATGGTTCTGGGTGGAGTTGGGTGAGATGTAATAATCTAGTCTTCTTCTATCCTATGGGGTCTGACAGCTGGAACCTATCTCTGAAGTGGAGTTTGTGTGGAGCCACCTTTTGTAAGTTCATCAGTTCCCGAGTCCTAAGAACCCCAGACTACCATGCCTGATGCCTTTCCTATCTTACTGCTCTTCTGATTGTATTTTATGGGGTCCACATGATGTGAATTGTTTGAATAACGCCTCATCTTCTGCAGACAGGACACTAAAGATGGCGATGGTTGGAATCTTCTCCAGGAGCAGCGCTCTTAACTACCAATGGTTACTACGGTTCCTGTATTCTTTCCTTCCCGAGGACAATGTCCGTTCTGTGCTCATCACCAATAATTCTCCTCTGTTCATCGGCGGCATCTCATTCGCTATTTTATATCATTCAAAGACCAGAGGGCGAATCAATGTCACCGATGTGACGGACGCCTTGTATGACAGTGAGCTGAAGGAGTTGTCTCGAGCTCTGGGTAAGTGTCTCTGTGACAGTCTACGAAAACATAAACCAATCTGTTAACGTGTATTACTCTTCATTCGTCTGAGGGAACCGGTGATATCGTCTATCCTCTCAACATATGATGAAAACTGCAAATGTCATGGAAGACCGATTTATTACATCATCTACTGTGACTTTAAATAATCGTCTTCAGATCTCAACTGAGAATGACATCACAGTAATGACTTGTGTTACCTAATGATCACATCTCTGTAATGACTTGTGTTACCTAATGATGACATCACATCACAGTAATGACTTGTGTTACCTAATGATGACATCACATCTCAGTAATGACTGCTGTCACCTACTGATCACATCACAGTAATGACTGGTGTCACCTAATGATGACATCACAGTAATGACTTGTGTTACCTAATGATGACATCACATCTCAGTAATGACTGGTGTCACCTAATGATCACATCTCAGTAATGACTTGTGTTACCTAATGATGACATCACATCTCAGTAATGACTGCTGTCACCTACTGATCACATCACAGTAATGACTGGTGTCACCTAATGATGACATCACAGTAAAGACTTGTGTTACCTAATGATGACATCACATCTCAGTAATGACTGCTGTCACCTACTGATCACATCACATCTTAGTAATGACTGGTGTCACTTAATGATGACATCACATCTCAGTAATGACTGCTGTCACCTAATGATGACATCACATCTCAGTAATGACTGCTGTCACCTAATGATGACATCACATCTCAGTAATGACTGGTGTCATCTAATGATGACATCACATCTCAGTAATGACTGGTGTCACTTAATGATGACATCACATCTCAGTAATGACTGGTGTCACCTACTGATCACATCACATCTTAGTAATGACTGGTGTCACTTAATGATGACATCACATCTCAGTAATGACTGCTGTCACCTAATGATGACATCACATCTCAGTAATGACTGGTGTCATCTAATGATGACATCACATCTCAGTAATGACTGGTGTCACTTAATGATGACATCACATCTCAGTAATGACTGGTGTCACCTAATGATGACATCACATCTTAGTAATGACTGGTGTCACTTAATGATGACATCACATCTTAGTAATGACTGGTGTCATCTAATGATGACATCACATCTCAGTAATGACTGGTGTCACTTAATGATGACATCACATCTCAGTAATGACTGCTGTCACCTACTGATCACATCACATCTTAGTAATGACTGGTGTCACTTAATGATGACATCACATCTCAGTAATGACTGGTGTCACCTAATGATGACATCACATCTTAGTAATGACTGGTGTCACTTAATGATGACATCACATCTCAGTAATGACTGGTGTCACTTAATGATGACATCACATCTTAGTAATGACTGGTGTCACCTACTGATCACATCACATCTCAGTAATGACTGGTGTCACTTAATGATGACATCACATCTCAGTAATGACTGGTGTCACCTAATGATGACATCACATCTCAGTAATGACTGGTGTCACCTAATGATGACATCACATCTTAGTAATGACTGCTGTCACCTACTGATCACATCACATCTTAGTAATGACTGGTGTCACCTAATGATGACATCACATCTTAGTAATGACTGCTGTCACCTACTGATCACATCACATCTTAGTAATGACTGCTGTCACCTACTGATCACATCACATCTCAGTAATGACTGGTGTCACTTAATGATGACATCACATCTCAGTAATGACTGCTGTCACCTACTGATCACATCACATCTTAGTAATGACTGGTGTCACTTAATGATGACATCACATCTCAGTAATGACTGGTGTCACCTAATGATGACATCACATCTTAGTAATGACTGGTGTCACTTAATGATGACATCACATCTCAGTAATGACTGGTGTCACTTAATGATGACATCACATCTTAGTAATGACTGGTGTCATCTAATGATGACATCACATCTCAGTAATGACTGGTGTCACTTAATGATGACATCACATCTCAGTAATGACTGGTGTCACCTACTGATCACATCACATCTTAGTAATGACTGGTGTCACTTAATGATGACATCACATCTTAGTAATGACTGGTGTCATCTAATGATGACATCACATCTCAGTAATGACTGCTGTCACCTACTGATCACATCACATCTTAGTAATGACTGGTGTCACTTAATGATGACATCACATCTCAGTAATGACTGGTGTCACCTAATGATGACATCACATCTCAGTAATGACTGGTGTCACTTAATGATGACATCACATCTCACTAATGACTGGTGTCACCTAATGATGACATCACATCTCAGTAATGACTAGTATCACCTAATGATGACATCACATCTCAGTAATGACTGGTGTCACTTAATGATGACATCACATCTCAGTAATGACTGGTGTCACCTAATGATGACATCACATCTCACTAATGACTGGTGTCACCTAATGATGACATCACATCTCACTAATGACTGGTGTCACCTAATGATGACATCACATCTCACTAATGACTGGTGTCACCTAATGATGACATCACATCTCACTAATGACTAGTATCACCTAATGATGACATCACATCTCACTAATGACTAGTATCACTTAATGATGATATCACATCTCACTAATGACTGGTGTCACCTAATGATGACATCACATCTCACTAATGACTAGTATCACCTAATGATGACATCACATCTCACTAATGACTAGTATCACCTAATGATGACATCACATCTCACTAATAATTAGTATCACCTAGTAATGACAGCAACTAATTATGAAGAGAGAGAGATATAGATGTGCAGTGTGCTCATCCGTACCCGGTGCCTTCCTTAAGAAGAAATAGAATCCCAACCAAGGCCTCTCAGTCAGCCAAGAAAGAGGTGGATTAGTGGCATTAGTGGCAGAGACTCTCTGTTTTTTCCTTTCTTTTTGGAAAGCACAATAGTTTTCATGTGACTTTTCTAGAGAAGCATTATATAGGGCTAAAAGCACAGAAATAGATAAAATGTATTATGAAAAAGTACTGATGAAACATTTTGAGGTTACCACCGGGGGATATCTTATTAGGAAGACGCACGGATTGAACAGTTGGCGGCTGCCACCAAAAACTTTGTGGAAAAAATAGTAAAAAATGATATATGAACCATAAGGATTTATTTATAACCATAAACACTAGAAATCAGTTCTATCACTCTGAAAATTATGCTGAATTTGCCAAAAGTTTTGAAGGGTCATAATAGGCATATTTCTGGTGCAGATCGCGGCCAAATGTCCTTTGTGCCACAGTCTGTGACTTCTCCCCACTCACTCTAAAAAAGTGGTCATGGCGTGGGTGGTGAGCGTCTCATTTACCATTTTCTACAACTGCTGTAGGGTACTTTCACATCTGCGGCAGAGGACTCCGGCAGGCTGTTCCCGCGGGTGAACAGCCCACTGAATCCGTGCTGCCACAGGTGCACGTGTGGGGACGGAACTACGCTCCGGCCACAATCACTGTAATGGGGGCGGGCCGCAGATCTGGCCGCAGCATGGCAAACATTGCCGAGAGGCGGCCGGAGCAAAAGTACAACATGTACCGCTGCAGTGATCTCGTGATTCTGGCCAACATGTACCGCTGCGGTGATCTCATGATTCTGGCCAACATGTACCGCTGCGGTGATCTCATGATTCTGGCCAACATGTACCGCTGCGGTGATCTCATGATTCTGGCCAACATGTACCGCTGCGGTGATCTCATGATTCTGGACAACATGTACCGCTGCGGTGATCTCATGATTCTGGCCAACATGTACCGCTGCGGTGATCTCATGATTCTGGCCAACATGTACCGCTGCGGTGATCTCGTGATTCTGGCCAACATGTACCGCTGCAGTGATCTCATGATTCTGGCTAACATGTACCGCTGCGGTGATCTCATGATTCTGGACAACATGTACCGCTGCGGTGATCTCATGATTCTGGACAACATGTACCGCTGCGGTGATCTCATGATTCTGGCCAACATGTACCGCTGCGGTGATCTCATGATTCTGGCCAACATGTACCGCTGCGGTGATCTCGTGATTCTGGCCAACATGTACCGCTGCGGTGATCTCGTGATTCTGGCCAACATGTACCGCTGAGGTGATCTCATGATTCTGGCCAACATGTACCGCTGCGGTGATCTCATGATTCTGGCCAACATGTACCACTGCGGTGATCTCATGATTCTGGCCAACATGTACCACTGCGGTGATCTCATGATTCTGGCCAACATGTACCGCTGCGGTGATCTCATGATTCTGGCCAACATGTACCGCTGCAGTGATCTCATGATTCTGGACAACATGTACCGCTGCGGTGATCTCGTGATTCTGGCCAACATGTAGCGCTGCGGTGATCTCATGATTCTGGCCAACATGTACCGCTGCGGTGATCTCATGATTCTGGACAACATGTACCGCTGCGGTGATCTCGTGATTCTGGACAACATGTACCGCTGCGGTGATCTCATGATTCTGGCCAACATGTACCGCTGCGGTGATCTCATGATTCTGGCCAACATGTACCGCTGCGGTGATCTCATGATTCTGGCCAACATGTAGCGCTGCAGTGATCTCATGATCCTGGCTAACATGTACCGCTGCGGCGATCTCATGATTCTGGCTAACATGTACCGCTGAGGTGATCTCATGATTCTGGCCAACATGTACCGCTGAGGTGATCTCATGATTCTGGCTAACATGTACCGCCGCAGTGATCTCATGATTCTGGCCAACATGTACCGCTGCGGTGATCTCATGATTCTGGCCAACATGTACCGCTGCGGTGATCTCATGATTCTGGACAACATGTACCGCTGCAGTGATCTCATGATTCTGGCCAACATGTACCGCTGCGGTGATCTCATGATTCTGGACAACATGTACCGCTGCGGTGATCTCATGATTCTGGCCAACATGTACCGCTGCGGTGATCTCATGATTCTGGCCAACATGTACCGCTGCAGTGATCTCATGATTCTGGCCAACATGTACCGCTGCGCAGATCTCATGATTCTGGCCAACATGTACCGCTGCAGTGATCTCATGATTCTGGCCAACATGTACCGCTGCGGTGATCTCATGATTCTGGACAACATGTACCGCTGCAGTGATCTCATGATTCTGGACAACATGTACCGCTGCAGTGATCTCATGATTCTGGACAACATGTACCGCCGCAGTGATCTCATGATTCTGGACAACATGTAGTGCTGCGGTGATCTTCATGATTCTGGACAACATGTACCGGCTGCGGTGATCTCATGATTCTGGCTAACATGTACCGCTGCAGTGATCTCATGATTCTGGACAACATGTAGCGCTGCGGTGATCTCATGATTCTGGACAACATGTACCGCTGCGGTGATCTCATGATTCTGGCCAACATGTACCGCTGCAGTGATCTCATGATTCTGGCCAACATGTAGCGCTGCGGTGATCTCATGATTCTGGACAACATGTACCGCTGCGGTGATCTCATGATTCTGGACAACATGTACCGCTGCGGTGATCTCATGATTCTGGCCAACATGTACCACTGCAGTGATCTCATGATTCTGGCCAACATGTACCGCTGCGGTGATCTCATGATTCTGGACAACATGTACCGCTGCGGTGATCTCATGATTCTGGCCAACATGTACCGCTGCAGTGATCTCATGATTCTGGCCAACATGTACCGCTGCGGTGATCTCATGATTCTGGACAACATGTACCGCTGCAGTGATCTCATGATTCTGGCCAACATGTACCGCTGCGGTGATCTCATGATTCTGGCCAACATGTACCGCTGCGGTGATCTCATGATTCTGGCCAACATGTACCACTGCGGTGATCTCATGATTCTGGACAACATGTAGCGCTGCGGTGATCTCATGATTCTGGACAACATGTACCGCTGCGGTGATCTCATGATTCTGGCCAACATGTACCGCTGCGGTGATCTCATGATTCTGGACAACATGTAGCGCTGCGGTGATCTCATGATTCTGGACAACATGTACCGCTGCGGTGATCTCATGATTCTGGCCAACATGTACCGCTGCGGTGATCTCATGATTCTGGCCAACATGTACCGCTGCGGTGATCTCATGATTCTGGCCAACATGTACCGCTGCGGTGATCTCATGATTCTGGCCAACATGTACCACTGCGGTGATCTCATGATTCTGGCCAATGAATGGTGCTTAACTGGAATGGGGAATTCAGTTAACCAGTGATGGCCCAGTCCTCGCCCCAGTTAGAGATGAGCTCTCCAGAATGTCCGGTGTCTCTCAGGATACAATAGACAAGCTGAGAATAGTCATCTTACGACGGTGAGCCCACGTGTGTGTCTTACCACTTGGTTCTGCTTATTCACGTGTAGGGGCAGAGAATGTGATCGTGGTGATCGATGATCTAGATGATAACAGCGAACAACAGAAGAACCAGATTCTGGAGAACCAGCCCAGTATCAGGATCTTAGCTCGTGATCTGTTCATCTTCAATGTACAGAATAAAGAAGACATTGAGATAAACCCAACCAATGCCTCCAACAAATCTCAGATACGGGAGATGATTACAGGTACCCAATACTGGGGGACATACTGGTCCATTGCAGGAAGGCCTCACACTACAGGACATTGCACATATTACTCTGAATACACTTTAAATACATGAAGCCCCTCCGTCATTCTGAAGTACTCTCTGGACTGCTGGAGTCTCCATCCAAGGAAGCCACCACTGAGTGTCCGAGCAGAGGTTTCTGGTCAATACAAGTCTGTAACCAACCAGTTGTGTGAATCTCAGTGGTAAGACTTGATCTGGATTCTGAAGACTGTAGAGCATGCAGCCAGACATGATGACACCATCCGGATATATCCTGTACTAGTTATACCTCATCCAGATATATCCTGCACTAGTTATACCTCATCCAGATATATCCTGTACTAGTTATACCTCATCCAGATATATCCTGTACTAGTTATACCTCATCCAGATATATACTGCACTAGTTATACCTCATCCAGATACAGTATATACTGCACTAGTTATACCTCATCCAGATATATACTGCACTAGTTATACCTCATCCAGATATATCCTGCACTAGTTATACCTCATCCAGATATATACTGCACTAGTTATACCTCATCCAGATATATCCTGTACTAGTTATACCTCATCCAGATATATACTGCACTAGTTATACCTCATCCAGATATATCCTATACTAGTTATACCTCATCCAGATATATCTTGCACTAGTTATACCTCATCCAGATATATCCTGTACTAGTTATACCTCATCCAGATATATCCCGCACTAGTTATACCTCATCCAGATATATACTGCACTAGTTATACCTCATGCAGACATATCCATCCAGATATATTCTTCCCTTGTTGTTTCTATGTTTCTGGTGGTTTCATCTTCCTTTTCATTTCTCCCTCACAGAACGATCTTCAGTTTCTTTCATCTCTTGGTTTTACCTGTGTTTCTTCTGCTCAGGTTTCAACCGAAGGACGTATGAGGTAAATGAAGGAACATGAATTATCAGAAGAGTGTGACTTACTGGGATCTGGCCCCTTGCAGGCTGTCAGGCGGATGCTTGTTGATACCTTCATGAGATGTGTATTACTGCTTGTTCACGTGTAGGCACAGGATGTATGGGCAGCCTTCTAGGAGAAGGTTTAGTCCTTATTGTGGTCTCCACAATATGACCACCCCCTGTTAATACTGTGGGTCCTCTGGAGTGAGGAGTCCTCAGGGTAGTCACCCAGCAGTAAAGACAATGGAATCAGCCAGTCTGAGCCCTCTCCAAGTGTCCTCAAAGTGACATGGCCTCCCATTATGGCATGTTGGTTCTTGGTTGAAATCTTGGTTACAATATCCATATATTTATTTAAATCTTCAATGATTTATTGTAGAATGATCAGTAATGTCTTGTGTTTCATTAACTTCAGTTGGATTTTCATTAGAATCCATCTATATTGGATGCATCTAGTGTGGACTTATCGATGGTGGATCTATCTAGTGTGGACTTATCTATGATAGATCTATTTATGGTGGATCTCTACACCCATCTATGGTGGATCTATACACCCATCTATGGTGGATCTATACACCCATCTATGGTGTATCTATCTAGTGTGGACTTATCTATGATGGATCTATCTAGTGTGGACTTATCTATAATAGATCTATCTATGGTGGATCTATCTATGGTGGATCTATGCACCCATCTATGGTGGATCTATCTAGTGTGCACTTACAGTATCTATGATGGATCTATCTATGGTGGATCTATCTACGGTGCATGTATGCATCCATCTATGGCGGATCTATCTAGTGTGGACTTATCTATGGTGGATCTATTTATGGTGGATCTATACAACCATCTATGGTGGATCTATCTAGTGTGGACTTATCTATGATAGATCTATTTATGGTGGATCTATCTATGGTGGATCTATACACCCATCTATGATGGATCTTTACACCCATCTATGATGGATTTATCCAGTGTGGACTTATCTATGATAGATCTATCTATGGTGGATCTATCTATGGTGGATCTATGCACCCATCTATGGTGGATCTATCTAGTGTACACTTACAGTATCTATGATGGATCTATCTATGGTGGATCTATCTAGTGTACACTTACGGTATCTATGATGGATCTATCTATGGTGCATGTATGCATCCATCTATGGTGGATCTATCTAGTGTACACTTATCTATGATAGATCTATCTATGGTGGATCTATGCACCCATCTATGGTGGATCTATCTAGTGTACACTTACGGTATCTATGATGGATCTATCTACGGTGGATGTATGCATCCATCTATGCTGGATCTATCTAGTGTGGACTTATCTATGATAGATCTATCTATGGTGGATCTATCTATGGTGGATCTATCTAGTGTACACTTACGGTATCTATGATGGATCTATCTACGGTGGATCTATCTACGGTGCATCTATGGTGGATCTATCTAGTGTGGACTTATCTGTAGTAGATATATCCATAGCTGATGTATGCACCCCTCTACGGTAAATCTATTTATGGTGGATCTATCTACTGTAGACCTATCTATGGTGGATGAATGTATTTAGAACCCATCTATGACAGATACATTAGACAAGGCTCCATCTACAGTGTAATCCACCTAGGGGATGTCAGTCTATGTTGGATGTATCTATGGTAGATACTAGTATATGTAGAGAAGTCATTCTATGAAGAATGAATATAGGACCCATCTATGGTTCTCATATAAATCTTGAGGACATCATCTATGTGAATATATCTCTGGTAGATATATGTAAAGGGGCCACTGTATGATGAAGGTATGGACACATCAATGGTGAATGCATTAACGATGGGACAATGATCAGGTTTCTTTTGAGTTACAAGATTAATCACTGGTCACTAGTATCACTACTAAAGATGGTAGGAAATAACGAGGACTTCTTGTTTTGACAGATGTGGTCCTGCAGGAGATGGATGGTCGGCATTACGGCAGTTGTGGTGCTGTGTGTGTACGTGTTCTCTGTGTTGTGGTATAACTGCAGGGTCCTGCTCTG
Organism: Rhinella marina; assembly: GCA_900303285.1. NCBI lineage: Eukaryota > Metazoa > Chordata > Amphibia > Anura > Bufonidae > Rhinella > Rhinella marina. The sequence goes on from ONZH01016606.1 coordinate 44,534, forward strand.
GTGATACATGGACAGTCCTCCGGCATCTTCTGGCTTTCATATCATATTTGCAGTGTTCCTGGAATTACATTTTTCAATCGTCCTCTGTAGATTTTGTAAAAATAGAACTAATAGTAAAATATCATCAAATTTGAGCTTCATCCTGAGGAAGAACCTGACAGACATTTGTGCCCCTCGGTAACATCATTAATTTTACTTTGTACAAGATAAAGAGCTGAGATAAGAAATAACTGGACAGGAGAACACGACCGGTGTGTCATCTGTAGGGTCTGTAATCTGGGCCCTCCACTGAGGATCAGAATGAAGGGTCCCAGGTACAGAGATCTCAGGCCCGATGGTCTTCAGAGCTCCTAGAGACTTGAATGTGAAGATAATGGGACACGTATTCAATACTGAAGCATTTGTATGACCCAGGAGCCTCCAGACTGGAGATCCAGATCTGAGTGACCACTTCATGACAGTCTCAAAGGTTTTGGCTTCTCATGGTTTGAAGGATCTGGAGTCTGATTCTATTTACAGTAACTGTGAATAAAGTTACCTGCTATGACCTGATCTGGTGTCAATTATAAGGAGCCTCTATAATAAGATAAACCACGGAGGCTGTGATCTCAAGTCCTGCAGGACGCAGCTGGGGCAATGTTACAGACAAATGGTGGGGCTTGGACCAGAGAACAGCACAGCACCCGCACAGCTGTAACACCCTGACTCCATTGTGTGTGGTGCACATGGGCTGCCTCCATTGTGTGTGGTGCACATGGGCTGCCTCCATTGTGTGTGGTGCACATGGGCTGCCTCCATTGTGTGTGGTGCACATGGGCTGCCTCCATTGTGTGTGGTGCACATGGGCTGCCCTCCATTGTGTGTGGTGGCACATGGGCTGCCTCCCATTGTGTGTGGTGCACATGGGCTGCCTCATTGTGTGTGGTGCACATGGCTGCCTCCATTGTGTGTGGTGCACATGGGCTGCCTCCATTGTCTGTGGTGCACATGGGCTGCCTCCATTGTCTGTGGTGCACATGGGCTGCCTCCATTGTGTGTGGTGCACATGGCTGCCCTCCATTGTGTGTGGTGCACATGGGCTGCCTCCATTGTGTGTGGTCACATGGCTGCCTCCATTGTGTGTGGTGCACATGGGCTGCCTCCATTGTGTGTGGTGCGCCCATTGGGCCTTGCCTCCCATTGTCTGTGGTGCACATGGGGCTGCCTCCATTGTCTGTGGTGCACATGGGCTGCCTCCATTGTGTGTGTGCACATGGCCTGCCTCCATTGTGTGTGGTGCACATGGGCTGCCTCCATTGTGTGTGGTGCACATGGGCTGCCTCCATTGTGTGTGGTAGCACATGGGCTGCCTCCATTGTGTGTGGTGCACATGGGCTGCCTCCATTGTGTGTGGTGCACATGGGCTGCCTCCATTGTGTGTGGTACACATGGGCTGCCTCCATTGTGTGTGGTGCACATGGGCTGCCTCCATTGTGTGTGGGTGCACATGGGCTGCCTCCATTGTGTGTGGTGCACATGGGCTGCCTCCATTGTGTGTGGTGCACATGGGCTGCCTCCATTGTCTGTGGTGCACATGGGTGCCTCCATTGTGTGTGGTGCACATGGGCTGCCTCCATTGTGTGTGGTGCACATGGGCTGCCTCCATTGTGTGTTGGTGCACATGGGCTGCCTCCATTGTGTGTGGTGCACATGGGCTGCCTCCATTGTGTGTGGTGTACATAGGCTGCCTCCATTGTGTGTGGTGCACATGGGTTGCCTCCATTGTGTGTGGTGCACATGGGCTGCCTCCATTGTGTGTGGTGCACATGGGCTGCCTCCATTGTGTGTGGTGCACATGGGCTGCCTCCATTGTGTGTGCACATGGGCTGCCTCCATTGTGTGTGGTGCACATGGGCTGCCTCCATTGTGTGTGGTGCACATGGGCTGCCTCCATTGTGTGTGGTGCACATGGGGCTGCCTCCATTGTGTGTGGTGCACATGGGCTGCTCCATTGTGTGTGGTGCACATGGGCTGCCTCCATTTGTGTGGTGCACATGGGCTGCCTCCATTGTGTGTGGTGCACATGGGCTGCCTCCATTGTGTGTGGTGCACATGGGCTGCCTCCATTGTGTGTGGTGCACATGGGCTGCCTCCATTGTGTGTGGTGCACATGGGCTGCCTCCATTGTGTGTGGTGCACATGGGCTGCCCTCCATTGTGTGTGGTGCACATGGGTGCCTCCATTGTGTGTGGTGCACATGGGCTGCCTCCATTGTGTGTGGTACACATGGGCTGCCTCCATTGTGTGTGGTGCACATGGGCTGCCTCCATTGTGTGTGATGCACATGGGCTGCCTCCATTGTGTGTGGTACACATGGGCTGCCTCCATTGTGTGTGGTGCACATGGGCTGCCTCCATTGTGTGTGGTGCACATGGGCTGCCTCCATTGTGTGTGGTGCACATGGGCTGCCTCCATTGTGTGTGGTGCACATGGGCTGCCTCCATTGTGTGTGGTACACATGGGCTGCCTCCATTGTGTGTGGTGCACATGGGCTGCCTCCATTGTGTGTGGTGCACATGGGCTGCCTCCATTGTGTGTGGTGCACATGGGCTGACTCCATTGTGTGTGGTGCACATGGGCTGCCTCCATTGTGTGTGGTGCACATGGGCTGCCTCCATTGTGTGTGGTACACATGGGCTGCCTCCATTGTGTGGTGCAATGGGCCCCCATTGTGTTGGTGCACATGGGCCTGCCTCCATTGTGTGTGTGGTGCACATGGGCTGCCTCCATTGTGTGTGGTGCACATGGGCTGCTCCATTGTGTGTGGTGCACATGGGCTGCCTCCATTGTGTGTGGTGCACATGGCTGCCTCCATTGTGTGTGATGCACATGGGCTGCCTCCATTGTGTGTGGTGCACATGGGCTGCCTCCATTGTGTGTGGTGCACATGGGCTGACTCCATTGTGTGTGGTGCACATGGGCTGCCTCCATTGTGTGTGGTACACATGGGCTGCCTCCATTGTGTGTGATGCACATGGGCTGTCTCCATTGTGTGTGGTGCACATGGGCTGCCTCCATTGTGTGTGATGCACATGGGCTGCCTCCATTATGTGTGGTGCACATGGGCTGCCTCCATTGTGTGTGGTGCACATGGGCTGCCTCCATTGTGTGTGGTGCACATGGGCTGCCTCCATTGTGTGTGGTGCACATGGGCTGCCTCCATTGTGTGTGGTGCACATGGGCTGCCTCCATTGTGTGTGGTGCACATGGGCTGCCTGCAGACCTATAGAAGTATATGGTGAAATTCAGACCTCCATTAATCTGTATGACCTGATGGTCCATGTGGAGAAACTCAGGGCTTAGCCTACGTTGGCCTTTCTCTCACATTTCGTCCATCTATGAATAATATACGATGAGACTCTTGGTTTCTGGGTCGGAGCTTGTATTTGGCCTCATGTCCGGCCCGTGCAAGATCCTGTAGAGAATCCTGGTTTGGGTGAACTTGTGCCACACAGTAATGCGAGATACCCAGTGTGGTGTGTACCTTGTATTCAGCTTGGAGATGGTACTATATTATATACAGTATGTGGGTGTACGGGAGGGGTGTATGGGGTGAGTAAGATATGGTGTACAGGATGTGGGGTGTATGGGGTGAGTAAGATATGGTGTACAGGATGTGGGGTGTATGGGGTGAGTAAGATATGGTGTACAGGATGTGGGGTGTATAGGGTGTGTATGATATTGTGTAGAGTATGTGGGGTATTCCAGAGGTTGATCGGGGAATAATGAGGGGTGTATGTGATGTGCACATGATATGCTTATACACATACACATAGTACACATATATACACAACATACACATACACAGTATAGATCTATACACATATACACATACATAGTATACATATACACAATAATCACACATACATAATATACATATACACAATAATCACATATACATAGTATACATATACACAATAATCACATATACATAGTATACATATACACAATAATCACATATACATAGTATACATATACACAATAATCACACATACATAGTATACATATACATAGTATACATATACACAATAATCACACATACATAGTATACATATACATAGTATACATATACACAATAATCACACATACATAGTATACATATACACAATAATCACATATACATAGTATACATTATACACAATAATCACATATACAGTAGTAATACATATACACAATAATCCACAATATACATAGTATACATATACACAATAATCACACATACATAGTATACATATACATAGTATACATATACACAATAATCACACATACATAGTATACATATACACAATAATCACATATACATAGTATACATATACACAATAATCACATATACATAGTATACATATACACAATAATCACATATACATAGTATACATATACACAATAATCACATATACATAGTATACATATACACAATAATCACATATACATAGTATACATATACACAATAATCACACATACATAGTATACATATACACAATAATCACATATACACAGTATACATATACACAATAATCACACATACATAGTATACATATACACAATAATCACACATACATAGTATACATATACACAATAATCACACATACACAGTATACATATACACAATAATCACATATACATAGTATACATATACACAATAATCACATATACATAGTATACATATACATAATAATCACATATACATAGTATACATATACACGATAATCACATATACATAGTATACATATACACAATAATCACACATACATAGTACATAAACATATACACAAATATCACATACATAGTATACATATACACAATAATCACACATACATAGTATACATATACACAATAATCACATATACATAGTATACATATACACAATAATCACATATACATAGTATACATATACACAATAATCACATATACATAGTATACATATACACAATAATCACATATACATAGTATACATATACACAATAATCACATATACATAGTATACATATACACAATAATCACATATACATAGTATACATATACACAATAATCACATATACATAGTATACATATACACAATAATCACACATACATAGTATACATATACACAATAATCACATATACATAGTATACATATACACAATAATCACATATACATAGTATACATATACACAATAATCACATATACATAGTATACATATACACAATAATCACACATACATAGTAACATTACACAATAATCACATATACATAGTATACATATACACAATAATCACACTATACATAGTATACATATCACAATAATCACATATACATATACATATACAAATATACATATACATAGTATACATATACAAAATCACATATACATATATACATATACACAATAATCACACATACATATATACATATACACAATAATCACATATACATAGTATACATATACACAATAATCACATATACTAGTATACATATACACAATAAATCACATATACATAGTATACATATACACAATAATCACACATACATAGTATACATATACACAATAATCACATATACATAGTATACATATACACAATAATCACATATACATAGTATACATATACACAATAATCACATATACATAGTATACATATACACAATAATCACATATACATAGTATACATATACACAATAATCACATATACATAGTATACATATACACAATAATCACATATACATAGTATACATAACACAATAATCACATATACATAGTATACATTATACACAATAATCACATATACATAGTATACATATACACAATAATCACATATACATAGTATACCATATACACAATAATCCACATACATAGTATACCATATACACAATAATCAATATACATAGTATAACATATACACAATAATCGACATACATAGTATACATATACCACAATAATCACATATACATAGTATACTATACACAATAATCACATATACATAGTATACATATACACAATAATCACTATACAAGTATACATATACCAATATCACATATACATAGTATAGACATAGCACAATAATCACAATATACATAGTATACATATACACATAATATCACATATACATTAGTATACATATTACACAATAATCACATATACATAGTATACATATACACAATAATCACACATACATAGTATACATATACACAATAATCACACATACATAGTATAACATATACACATAATCACACATACATAGTATACATATACACAATAATCACACATACATGTATACATATCACAATAATCACATATACATATTAATATACACAATAATCACATACATCATATACATAGTATACATAGTATACATATACACAATAATCACATATACATAGTATACATATACACAATAATCACATACATATAACATACAAATAATACATATACATAGTATACATATACACAAAATCACATATACATAGTATATACATATACACAATAATCACATAATACATAGGTATACATATACACAATAATCACATATACATAGTATACATATACACAATAATCACACATACATAGTATACATATACACAATAATCACATACATAGTACATAGTATACATATACAATACAATAATCACATACATACATAGTATACATATACACATAATCATATACATATACACAATAATCGCACATACATAGTATACATATACACAATAATCACATATACATAGTACATATACATATACACAATAATCACAATAACATACACAGTATACACATATACACAATAATATACACATAATCACACAGTATACATATACATACACAATAATCACATATACACAGTATACATATACACAATAATCACATATACACAGTATACATATACACAATAATCACACATACACAGTATACATATACACAATAATCACACATACACAGTATACATATACACAATAATCACATACATAGTATACATATACACAATAATCACACATACACAGTATACATATACACAATAATCACACATACACAGTATACATATACACAATAATCACACATACACAGTATACATATACACAATAATCACACATACATAGTATACATATACACAATAATCACACATACATAGTATACATATACACGATAATCACATATACATAGTATACATATACACGATAATCACCAATACATAGTATACATATACACGATAATCACATATACATAGTATACATATACACAATAATCACACATACATAGTATACATATACACAATAATCACACATACATAGTATACATATACACAATAATCACATATACATAGTATACATATACACAATAATCGCATATACATAGTATACATATACACAATAATCACACATACATAGTATACATATACACAATAATCACACATACACAGTATACATATACACAATAATCACATATACATAGTATACATATACACAATAATCGCATATACATAGTATACATATACACAATAATCACATATACATAGTATACATATACACAATAATCACATATACATAGTATACATATACACAATAATCACACATACATAGTATACATATACACAATAATCACATATACATAGTATACATATACACAATAACCGCACATACATAGTATACATATACACAATAATCGCATATACATAGTATACATATACACAATAATCACATATACATAGTATACATATCACAATAATCATATACACAGTATACTATACACATAATCACATTACATAGTATACATATACACATAATCACATATACATAGTATACATATACAAACAATAATCACATATACAAGTATACATATACACACAATAATCGCATATACATGTATACATATAACACAATAATCAACATATACATAGTATACATATACACAATAATCACACATATACACAGTATACATATACACAATAATCACATATACATAGTATACATATACACAATAATCATATACATATACATACACAATAATCGTATACATATACACAAATAATCGCATACATAGTATACATATACACAATACATCCGTATACATATACACATAATACAATACACAGTACATAGTATACATATATACATAATACACATATAATCGCATATACATAGTATACATATACACAATACATAGTATACATATAACACAATAATCACACATACATAGTATACATATACATATAATAGTAATATATACATATACAATAATCACATACATAGTATACATATACACATAATCACATACAATATATACATAATCACATAAAATACATAGTATACATATACACAATAATCACACATACATATACAGTAGTATACATAACCACAATAATCACACATACATAGTATACATATACACAATAATCACACATACATAGTATAATATACACAATAATCACATATACATAGTATACATATACACAATAATCGCACATACATAGTATACATATACACAATAATCACATATACATAGTATACATATACACAATAATCACACATACATAGTATACATATACACAATAATCACACATACATAGTATACATATACACAATAATCACACATACATAGTATACATATACACAATAATCACATATACATAGTATACATATACACAATAATCACACATACATAGTATACATATACACACTTTTTTGGGTGAAGGCCTAGAAGATCTACCTGCACTGCTAGTAAGATGGTCAGGTGGGGGTGCAGCTCGCACATACTGTAAGATAATTGCTGGTCGAGAACATTTTTCTCATGGTTGCACACTCCATTATGGATGTCTTGTGATGGTGCCCTCCTCCTCAGCACCCGGATATGGTTAACAGGTGGAGTCCAATACACAGTCATCGGTATAGTCCTCACCTTCTCTGCCTATTTTATCAGACTGTGATATGTCATGGTGGGCTCCTTGGCCCCCTCCTAATTCCCTGCTCTGTATTTTCCCCAAACTGCTGCTGTTGCTACCAGTGACACTACTGTGGCTACAGGCAGCAGTACCACCACCACTAATACAGCTATGCATGTGGTCCCTCGCATCCCCCCCTTAACCTCCTCCTCAGGGCAGTCCAAACACTAACTGTTCTCACAGGGAGACTCTCTTGACTACTTTATCTGCTGTGGAGTTTTGTTGCTACTTCTTAGGAAAAAAGAAGGCACCCGCCAGGAATGGGCAGTGAAGACTGAGAGGACTCCACTGAAAGGCTTCTCTGGGGCTGCAAGGAGGAGGAATAGAAGGAACGCTGTGACCCCTGGATGCACGGCATGGTGTCAGACTCCGACTGTGACTGAGAGGAGGATTGAGCCATCTGATCCACAATCTCACTCTCTTTCTCCTCAATCATAATGCTGTGTCTTTCCTAAGCCAGCAGGGACAACTGCGGCCTACTACTACTACTACTACTACCACTACTACTTCTACTACTACTACTACTACTACTACTACTAGCTGGATGTCTGGTGCTACTATCACCCACATTCTGATTCTCAGATGACGAGGTCTGGGTCTTTCATTCTGCACGCTTCCATTTTCCAGACATTTTATAATTATAAATGAAAAGTCGTGGGTTACGTACACAGATTATTCAATGGTAATAGCAATAATAATAGCTGTTAAATGTCCCTCCCCTTCTACAAACACACTGCACACTGCTATCAACATTTTACTTTAGTAACAGTGCTGATTTTGTAGTAAAATGCGTCTGATGCAGTAATGCCTTCACTAAAACAGGTATAACAATGCAAGGTTTTCTGTAAAATATCCTTGAACATCGTTATAACCGTGCAATTTTTAAATTAAAAATGTCTTCAATAACATCTTAAACGGGTTATTTGAAGAAAAAAATGTGCAATTGCTAAGTGTTTGGAGCAGACCGTAAGCTATTGGGGTGCTGGCAATAATCCTATGAACCGTATCAAGCTGGTGTAAAGTAGACCTGGCTTAGTTGCCCATAGCAACCAATCAGATTCCACCTTTCATTTTCCAAAGGAGCTGTCAAAAATGAAAAGTGGAATCTGATTGGTTGCTATGGGCAGTTAGTTATACTTTACACCCGTTTGATAAATTATCCCCTTGGTCTTGAAAAAAAAAAAAAGAAGCTGTCTGTTCATATACAGAAAAATGACTAACTTTTTCTAGCAGATTTTTTTTTTGTTTTTTTTTTTTAAGGCAAAACAAGCTTCCAGCAATCTCTGTATTGAACACACCACTGAGTGACTAGTCCCTCACTCCCTCAAAGCGTTCCCTCATCAAATTCCCTAAAATCTACCCAATTATATCTCCGGTTCTCTCCCTTTAGTGTCCTTCGCACAGCGGAATTACTGGGTTGTATCTGTAATAGCTTTTCATCAGATGCTGCCACATAACATCCTTCCAGGTCAGAAGCTGAACACAGAAAGGTGATTCTTCTATCTGACCATAGGGAGCGGCCTCTGATTGTGAGCCAATCACAAGCCCTGTGCACCCTCCTCCCAATGTGTCATGTGATCCTCCATCTTCTCTCTCCCTAATAGTTCTCCCCTCCAATATTCACAGTACAATGGTGCTGGGACTACAAATAGCAGCACAATGTTCCACTGCTATACTCACTACATGACATTTAGTAGCTCCTTGCGCACATCAAAATGGTGTTGACCCATCTACCAGAGACAAAGTGGCTTCTACAGATGGGACGTACTCTAACAGACTTGCCCCTTCTGGGCTTTTGGTCTACAGGGGATTTCGGGAAAATGTAGAACGATGGTGGCTCGGTGGTCACCTTTAGTGCCTTGTAGCCCTGGGGTTGTGAGTTTGAATCCGCCCAAGAACAACATCTGCATGGAATTTGTGTAGGTTTCCTCCGGATCCTCCCACACTCTAAAGACATCCTGATAAGGAACATGGATTGTGAGCTCCTAGGGACAGTGTGATGACAATATCTGTAAAGCACTAAATCATAGCGCTATATAAGTACACAACTGTGGGCAAAGAGCTTCTAATTTCCATATGGTAAGTGTAGCAGTTCACATGTATTCATGTTTCCAGTGTCTTTGTGCATAAAGCGGTGGCTGCTACTTGTAGTCCTTCTTTACGTTTACGTTGCAGCCATAGTAGTGTGCACCTCTTTGGAGGTTCTGGTCTAACTTTGTTTTTTGCAAAGTAAAATTCATCCGAAACAAACTTTGGATTCATTAAACAGATGAATTTTTGTGAAATTCGTAACAAATCCAATTTGTTTAGCATTGAGTCTTTCGTCTCTAATTTTCTGCTGCGTTTTCGAGATGCGATGTCGTAAGACTTGACTTTGGTTAGTTCTGGTCTGGTGACATTGTAGGATTGGTGATTCTTCCCCGGAGCACTATAATCTGCTTGTGGTGATGTCACTACGGTCATGCTTATCGATGTATTTCCAGAATGACTTCTAGAATGGTGTTTTCTTAATATTTGAGCTGTGGAGACGGGGCTGCAGCTCTTGAAGCTGATGGTTTTGTTTCTGTTTTCATTGATTCCCTATAGTCCTCCTCTGCGGTTCCCATCCTAATAACACAAGCTATGCCCCATGGTCTTTGCTGTCTTATGACCAAATCCCGGCTTTTGCCTCCGGGATCCTGGCAGTAGGTACCTGGCTCAGCCGTTGTCCGCCTGAATAAAATGCCATTTCTTAGTAACACTCTGACTACGGGTAGTCATTTCACCACCTGCATCCTGAAGTCCACGCGGTGCAATATTAACTTATTGTCCGAACAGGACGGACATGAATACCGATCAGTGGTCGATGCTATAAAATTTACAATAACTTCCCATTTCTGTCCCTTGAAGGTTACAGATGAAAAAGGGTTTCACCTTCCCCAGTAGCAGAGTGGTTTATCAGTACCCCCATCAGGAACACTTGTAGGGCAGCATTTTAGTCCAGGTCCTCCGTTTCTTCAGTATAGCAGTCTTCTGAACCAGTGTCTGAACGGCTCTCTGATGAAGACTGCACTGTGCAGCGCCATCCGCCTCCTCCTGACTCCTCCCCTCTGATGGAACCTTGACATCTGATTGGCTGTCAGCACAGTCTACAAACATCTCTGATTGGTGCATGGCTCTCTTCAAACCTAATTTAGATACAAAATGCATAAATATTTAGAGAGACATAGAGGACAGACTAGAAGGTGGTCTTCATCTGCACCGTCAGAGACACACATGTTTATGTCATAGTGATCCCTACAGTGGTGTTGTACTCTGGGTAATGGCTGGAACCTTCCGGAAGGGATGTTGGTGGATGTAGACTTGTGGAGTTTTCCATACTTGCTGTGGATATTTCAAGACCAGCTGTGGTACTTGATTGGATGTTCATATTTGAAGTTGTATTTTCTGGATCTAATGTATCAGCTTCAGTATGAATAGTTACCAGAGTGGTGGCGTTACGATCTGAGCCCTCGGTAGTAATTCCTGGTAATGAGGTGGGGGAGGTGAGGTTACTTGTAGATCCTTGTGGATCTGATGTTGATGTGTAGAGACTGGCTGTGGATTGTTCCTCCATTGTAGTATTATGGGCTGTATACTGCTGTGGAGAAGTAGTCATTACTGTCTGGTTGATCCCTACAGTGGTGTTGTACTCTGTGTGGGGGGTGGAACCTTCTGGACCTGATGTTGGTGTATTCAGAGTGGTTGTGGAATCTTCTTCTGTTATCGTATTATGAGTTGTATGTATCTGTGGAACTGTGGAGGTTTCTGTCCGGTTGATCCCTACAGTGGTGGTGTACTCTGTGTGGGGGGTGGAACCTTCCGGAAGTGATGTTGGTGAATACAGACTTGTGGAGTTTTCCAGATCTGTTGTGCTTACTTCAAGACCAGCTGTTATATTTTCTCCAGTAGTTGAATTTGGAGTTGTATTTTCTGGATCTAATGTATCAGCTTCGGTATGAATAGTTACCAGAGTGGTGGTGGTGGTAAGATCTGAGCCCTCGGTAGTAATTTCTGGTAATGATGTGAGGGAGGTGAGGTTACTTGTGGAATGTCCTGGATCTGATGTCAATGTGGAACTTTCTTCTGTGGCAGTAGTATGGGCTGTATACTGCTGTGGAGAAGTAGTCATTACTGTCCTGTTGATCCCTACAGTGGTGGTGTTGTACTCTGGGTAATGGCTGGAACCTTCCGGAAGGGATGTTGGTGGATATAGACTTGTGGAGTTTTCCATACTTGCTGTGGTTACTTCAAGACCAGCTGTGGAGCTTGACTGGATGTTCACATTTGGAGTTGTATTTTGTGGATCTAATGTATCAGCTTCGGTATGAATGGTTACCAGAGTGGTGGCGTTACGATTTGAGCCCTCGGTAGTAATTCCTGGTAATGAGGTGGGGGAGGTGAGGTTACTTGTAGATCCTAGTGGATCTGATGTTGATGTGTAGAGACTGGCTGTGGATTGTTCCTCCATTGTAGTATTATGGGCTGTATACTGCTGTGGAGAAGTAGTCATTACTGTCCGGTTGATCCCTACAGTGGTGGTGTACTCTGTGTGGGGGGTGGAACCTTCTGGACCTGATGTTGGTGTATTCAGAGTGGTTGTGGAATCTTCTTCTGTTATCGTATTATGAGTTGTATGTATCTGTGGAACTGTGGAGGTTTCTGTCCGTTTGATCCCTACAGTGGTGGTGTACTCTGTGTGGGGGGTGGAACCTTCTGGACCTGATGTTTGTGGATACAGACTTGTGGAGTTTTCCAGATCTGTTGTGCTTACTTTAAGACCAGCTGTTATATTTTCTCCAGTAGTTGAATTTGGAGTTGTATTTTCTGGATCTAATGTATCAGCTTCGGTCTGAACAGTTACCAGAGTGGTGGTGGTGGTAAAATCTGAGCCCTCAGTAGTAATTTCTGGTAATGATGTGGGGGAGGTGAGGTTACTTGTGGAATGTCCTGGATCTGATGTCAATGTGGCACTTTCTTCTGTGGCAGTAGTATGGGCTGTATACTGCTGTGGAGAAGTAGTCATTACTGTCCTGTTGATCCCTACAGTGGTGGTGTTGTACTCTGGGTAATGGCTGGAACCTTCCGGAAGGGATGTTGGTGGATATAGACTTGTGGAGTTTTCCATACTTGCTGTGGTTACTTCAAGACCAGTTGTGGTGCTTGACTGGATGTTCACATTTGGAGTTGTATTTTGTGGATCTAATGTATCAGCTTCGGTATGAATGGTTACCAGAGTGGTGACGTTACGATCTGAGCCCTCGGTAGTAATTCCTGGTAATGAGGTGGGGGAGGTGAGGTTACTTGTAGATCCTAGTGGATCTGATGTTGATGTGTAGAGACTGGCTGTGGATTGTTCCTCCATTGTAGTATTATGTGTTGTATACTGTTGTGGAGAAGGAGTCCTTTCTGTCCGGTTGATCCCTACAGTGGTGTTGTACTCTGGATAGTCACTGGAACCGTCTGGACCTGATGTTGGTGTATTCAGAGTGGTTGTGGAATCTCCTTCTGCTGTAGTATTATGAGTTGTATGTATCTGTGGGACCGTGGAGGCTTCTGTTGGATTGATCCTTACGGTGGTGGTGTTGTACTCTGGATAGTTGCTGGAACCTTCTGGAAGTGAAGATGATGTATGCAGACTAGTTGAAGTATGTCCCATGGTTGTGGTATTATAGGTTGTGTATATCTGTGGGACTGTGGAGGTTTCTGTCCCTACAGTACTGGTGCTGTACTCAGGATATTGGCTGGAATTGTCCGGAGTCGATGTGACGTTCTCATTACTTCCTCTATTCGCCACCTCGGCTGCTCCCAGACCGGTAATTATCACCATAATCACTAAGATCAGAGGGATTGTCAGCCAGTAGCCGTATTTCTGAGGGAAAATAAGAAATAAAAAGGAGATGAATCTGCGAGCTGGTAACAGAACGACACCAGATGTGAGAGGTAATACAGTGTTAGGGAGGCTGGGACACCACCGGCTGGGACACCACGGGAAGCTCATGTTATTCAGAAGATGATGGAAAAACTAAATACAATAATCAAACCCAACCTAATGGAGGGATAATAAACTGGGCACAAGTCATACAACCACTGTGTGGACCAGGGAGGACGACCCTCTAACATGAGGAGAACAGCCCTGTGTAGACTGAGGTAAACCAAGGAGAGCAGCGCTATGTATCCTGAGGTTAACCAAGGAGAGCAGCGCTATGTATCCTGAGGTTAACCAAGGAGAACAGCGCTATGTATACTGAGGTTAACCAAGGAGAGCACGCGCTATGTATCCTGAGGTTAATGTAGACTGAGGTAAACCAAGAGAACAGCGCAGTGTAGACTGAGGTAAACCAAGGAGAACATGTGCATGCACACTGAGGTAAACCAAGGAGAGCAGCGCTATGTATCCTGAGTTACCAAGGAGAGCAACGCTATGTATTCTAGAGGTAAACCAAGGGAGAACAGCCCCAGTGTAGACTCCAAAGGAGACCAGGCTAGTGAGAGTTAACCAAGGGAGAGCAGCGGCTATGAGAAAGGAGAACAGCTGTAGACTGAGGTAAACCAAGGAGAACTAGTAACTTAACCAGCGGCAGCGCGTAACAGGTAACCAAGGAGAACAGCAGTGGACACTGAGGTAAATCCAAGGAGACAGCGCTATGCTATCCAAGTGAGGTTTGTAACTGAGGTAAACGGAGAGCAGCACCAAGAGAACAGTGCATGTAAAACCAGGGAGAACAGCGCAGTGTTAGACTGAGGTAAAACCAGTAGAACAGCGCAGTGTATGCACACCAAGGAGAGCGCAGCGCAGCCAGCAGTGTATGAGGTAAACACAAGTGAAAAGTGTAGTAAACCAAGGAGAACAGCGCAGTGTAGACTGAGGTAAACCAAGGAGAACCAGCGCAGTGTAGACTAGTTAAACAAGGAGAACAGTGAGGTGAGGTAAACCAAGGAGAACAAGTGTAGACTACAAGTGAGGTAGAAAACAAGAGAACTGCAGGTAGACTGAAGGTAAACCAAGAAACAGCATGTAGCTGAGGTAAACAAGGAGAACATATGGAGAACAGGTTATGCCTGAGGTAAACAAAGGAGAAACGCAGTGTAAGACTGAAAACCAAGAGCCAAGACGCTCCTGAGAGGTAAACTGAGACTGAGGTAAACCAAGGAAGAGCGCACAGCACACTGATAACCAAGGAGAACAGCCGCAGTGGAGGTAAACCAAGGGAGAACAGCGCAGTGTAGACTGAGGTAACCAAGGAGAACAGCGCAGTGTAGACTGAGGTAAACAAGGAGAAAGCAGCAGTGATAGACGATGTAAACCAAGGAGAACAGCGCTAGTGTGAGGTAAACCAGAGAACAGCGCAGTGACTAGACTGAGGTAAACCAAGGAGAACAGCCACAGTGTAGACTGAGGTAAACCAAGGAGAACAGCGCTATGTATACTGAGGTAACCAAGGAGAACAGCGCAGTGTAGACTGAGGAAACCAAGGAGAAACAGGCAGTGCACACTGATGTAAAACCAAGGAGAACAGCGCAGTGTAGACTGAGGTAAACCAAGAGAACAGCGCAAGATGTAGGACAGAGCTAAAACACAGGAGTAACAGAGTGCACACTGAGGTAAACCAAGGAGAACAGCGCAGTGTAGACTGAGGTAAACCAAGAGAACAGCGCTATGTAACTGAGGTAAACCAAGGAGAACAGCGCAGTGTAGACTGAGGTAAACCAAGCAGCGCATGGAGAAACCAAGGAGAACAGTGCAACACTGAGTAAACCAAGGAGAACAGCGCAGTGCCACACTGAGGCTAAACCAAGGAGAACAGCAGTGTAGACTGAGGTAAACCCAAGGAGAACACAGCGCTATGTATACTGAGGTAAACCAAGGAGAACAGCGCAGTGTAGACTGAGGTAAACAAGGAGAAGCACAGTGTTAGCTGAGGTAAACCAAGGAGAACAGCGCTATGTATACTGAGTTAAACCAAGGAGAACAGCGCAGTGTAAGACAGAGTAAAAAACAAGGAGAACAGTGCAGTGCACCTGATGTAAACCAAAGGAGAAAGCGCAGTGTAGACGAGGTAAACCAAGGAGAACAGCGCAGTGTAGACTGAGGTAAACCAAGTAGAAAGTGCACACTGAGGTAAACCAGAGAACAGCGCAGGTTAGGACTGAGGTAAACCAAGGAGAACAGCACAGTGAGACTGAGGTAAACCAAGGAGAACAGCGCTCTATGTATACTGAGGTAAACCAAGGAGAACAGCGCAGTGTAGACTGAGGTAAACCAAGGAGAACAGCGCAGTGTAGACTGAGGTAAACCAAGGAGAACAGCGCAGTGCACACTGATGTAAACCAAGGAGAACAGCGCAGTGTAGACTGAGGTAAACCAAGGAGAACAGTGCAGTGCACACTGAGGTAAACAAAGGAGAAAGCAGCGCAGTGTAAGACTGAGGTAAAACAAGGAAAACAGCGCAGTGTAGTGAGGTAACCAAGAGAACACAGCATGCAACTGAGGTAACCAAGGAGAACAGCGCAGTGTAGACTGAGGTAAAACCAAGGGAACAGCGCATGTATACTGAGGTAAACCAAGGAGAACAGCGCAGTGTAAGACTGAGGTAAACCAAGGAGAACAGCACAGTGTAGACTGAGGTAAACCAAGGAGAACAGCGCAGTGCACACTGAGGTAAACCAAGGAGAACAGCGCAGTGTAGACTGAGGTAAACCAAGGAGAACAGTGCAGTGCACACTGAGGTAAACAAGGAGAACAGCGCAGTGTAGACGAGGTAAACCAAGGAGAACAGCGCACAGTGTTAGACTGAGGTAAACCAAGGAGAAACAAGGAGAACGCAGTGATACTGAGGTAAACCAAGGAGAACAGCGCAGTGTAGACTGAGGTAAACCAAGCAGGAGAACAGCACAGTGTAGACTGAGGTAAACCAAGGAGAACAGCACAGCTAGTGTATGTACTGAGGTAAACCAAGGAAGAACAAGCGCAGTGTAGACTGAGGTAAACCAAGGAGAACAGCGCAGTGTAGACTGAGGTAAACCAAGGAGAACAGCGCAGTGCACACTGAGGTAAACCAAGGAGAACAGCGCAGTGTAGACTGAGGTAAACCAAGGAGAACAGCGCAGTGTAGACTGAGGTAAACCAAGGAGAACAGCACAGTGTAGACTGAGGTAAACCAAGGAGAACAGCGCTATGTATACTGAGGTAAACCAAGGAGAACAGCGCAGTGTAGACTGAGGTAAACCAAGGAGAACAGCACAGTGTAGACTGAGTAAACCAAGACAGAGACCAGTGGCAGTGCACACCTGAGGTAAACCAAGAGAGAACAGCAGCGCAGTGTAGACTGAGGTAACCAAGGAGAACAGCGCAGTGTAGACTGAGTAAACAAGGAGAACAGCGCAGTGTAGACTGAGGTAAACCAAGGAGAAACAGCGCAGTGTAGACTGAGTAAACAAAGGAGAACAGCACAGTGTAGGACTGAGGTTAAACCAAGGAGAACAGTGCAGTGCACACTGATGTAAACCAAGGAGAACAGCGCAGTGTAGACTGAGGTAAACCAAGGAGAACAGCGCAGTGTAGACTGAGGTAAACCAAGTAGAACAGTGCAGTGCACACTGAGGTAAACCAAGGAGAACAGCGCAGTGTAGACTGAGGTAAACCAAGGAGAACAGCGCAGTGTAGACTGAGGTAAACCAAGGAGAACAGCGCAGTGTAGACTGAGGTAAACCAAGGAACAGCACAGTGAGACTGAGCGTAAACCAAGTGAGAACAGCGCATGTATACTGAGGTTAACCAAGGAGAACAGCGCATAACTAGGTCCAAGGAGAACAGCGCAGTGTAGACTGAGGTAAACCAAGGAGAACAGCGCAGTGTAGACTGAGGTAAACCAAGGAGAACAGTGCAGTGTAGACTGAGGTAAACCAAGGAGAACAGCGCAGTGTAGATGATGTAAACCAAGGAGAACAGCGCTAGTCAGGGTAACCAAGGAGAACAGCGTGTAGACTGAGGTAAACCAAGGAGAACAGTTGCAGGTGTAGACTGAGTAAACCAAGGAGAACAGCGCATGTACTGAGGTAACAAGAGAACAGACTGTGGAAACTGTAGACCAAGGGAACAGCGCAGTGTAGCCACTGAGTAAACCAAGGAGAACAGCGCACTGTAGACTGAGGTAAACCAAGGAGAACACGCATGCAAGACTGTGGTTAGCCAATGAGAACAGCGCTATGTATACTGAGGTAAACCAAGGAGAACAGCGCACTGTAGACTGAGGTAAACCAAGGGGAACAGCGCAGTGCACACTGATGTAAACCAAGGAGAACAGTGCAGTGTAGACTGAGGTAAACCAAGGAGAACAGTGCAGTGTATACTGAGGTAAACCAAGGAAACAGTGTAAGAGAACAGCGCAGTGTAGACTGAGGTAAAACAGCAAGAGAACAAGGAGCGCAGTGTAGACTGACGTAAACCGAGGAGAACAGCACAGTGTAGACAGAGGTAAACCAAGGAGAACAGCGCTGTGTAGACTGAGGTTAGTCAAGGAGAGCAGCGCTATGTATCTGAGGTAGCCAAGGAGAACAGCGCATGTAGACTGAGGTAAACCAAGGAAAAGCAGTAATGAGGTAAACCAAGCGAAACAGCGCAGTGTAGACTGAGGTAAACCAAGGAGAACAGCGCAGTGTAGACTGAGGTAAACCAAGGAGAACAGCGCAGTGTAGACTGAGGTAAACCAAGGAGAACAGCGCAGTGTAGACTGAGGTAAAGCAAGGAGAACAGTGCAGTGTAGACTGAGGTAAACCAAGGAGAACAGCGCAGTGTAGACTGGCGTAAACCAAGGAGAACAGCGCAGTGTAGACTGAGGTAAACCAAGGAGAACAGTGCAGTGCACACTGAGTTAAACGAAGGAGAACAGTGCTGTGTAGACTGATACCTCAATACAGGGATAGACAAGCTGTGTACAGTGATTAGCCCACACATTGTCAGGCTTCAGGGACCGCATTTAGGGTTTCGAGTTGTTGGAAATGTCAAGATTAATGTTAAACTTGTGTTTTAAGTTTACCAAACTTACAACACAAGTTCGCTCAACACTAGTCAAGATCTCAAGAAATCTTGCCTGCTTTTGTGCAGCTCAGTTGTTTTCATGATGCCAGGGCTTGCTCAGAACACATTAACAAAGTAATTACAATCCAAATGAGTAATGAGTCCTCTCTTCCTCTCTTTCCTGATCTCCATTAACAGCTCTCTGAATTACCCTCTATTACAAACCTCAAGATAATGCTGCCTTCATACACAGCATACCTCGGCCGCTGACACACTGCTCTACTGTTCTGCTCCTGTCACTGCATGATCTGCTACCCAGCATGGGAAACATGATCCATGCATAAATGCTGGTAGAGCAGGCAGCAGTAGAGAGTAGGTTTGTGAGGAATGATGTCGTCACCCACCGGGACCTTGGAAAGGTGACTGCATGTGAGTCTGGCCTGCAGAGACATCTCTACTACAGACAGTACAGTATGCTGGAATATAAAGAAAATAAACACTGCCTCCTAAAGGCCAAAACAGGCCGTGTACTTTAGGCGCTAAGACCCTGACAGTTCATTGTCCATTTGTGCACTAACCTGGAGGAAGTTTTTCTTGCTTGTTTCTTCTGGAAAACTTTCAACATCCTCCTATGAAGCGGAACAAAGCATATGAGTTCTATACATTACTGACACCATGTGCTGTATACAGGACAGGCCGACCCACTAACCACCCTAGTACCACCCTGGTACCATCCAGTGTATCAGCTGCTTATGCCTTGGCTTTCATGGTCCATGTTCTTCCATATATCTTCAGCAGGGTTGTAACTGGATCATGTTACACCCCCTACTGATGATGTGTCTCTCCTCATCCACTGTCTTCATTGTAATTCTTTAACTTCATGAACCAGGAGGCTCAGCATTGGCAGAGTAAGAGAAGTCATATGCCTGATATTCCACTGCCGTACATGGAATTGTGCAAGAACAAAAAGTACGTAAAAGCTGGCATTGGTAAGAGTATGAACGCTGCCTCTGAGACCCTCAATCTACTTTTAACCCTTTACAGTTAAGAATATCAGATACAAATGAGGAAGAGTCTGCGAATGATGTCACCAAAGGGTCCTCAATGAGATAATGTTCATCACAACGCCACATCAACGTGTAGATGAATCCTATTGTCATTGTGAAAGATTATTCAGTCTTTTCATCTATGATCAACCAATGACCAGTCATCAGACAGTGGCCTCCATCTGCTGGCCCTCCAGTTCAAGTGAAACGTCAACTTCCATCTTGACCTGACAGCCGAAGCTGAGAATAGCCGTTTCTCCACAGCTGGAGAGCCACGAGTTGGAGACCACTGGATTATATTGATGGAGGTCTAGTGATACCTGGATGATATGTCTTCCTGCTGTCTCAGTTTGTCCCCGGCTGGACGTGCTTGTGACGCCATCTTTCAATGCACCAGGGTTTTCTTCTCCAGCCTCTGAGGCAAAAATATAAAGTTA
The DNA here is from genome assembly GCA_900303285.1 of Rhinella marina. NCBI lineage: Eukaryota > Metazoa > Chordata > Amphibia > Anura > Bufonidae > Rhinella > Rhinella marina. The sequence continues at coordinate 66,000 of ONZH01016606.1, forward strand.
AATTAATATTCTCTCAGCGGATTCAAAAATAAAAATCATAAGAGTGCACAGTGGACTTGGCATGATAGACTTAGCAGGACTTTGTGTACTTTATATGAAATGCTGAACTTGGCATGGTGACATGTTGTGACCGTGTGGACTTAGTATGGTAGAATAATTCAGTAGAATTTAGTGGACTTGGTATAGCTTTTTTAAATTTTTGGGTGTGTTTGATGGACTAGTATGACTTGAAAGACTTGGGGGGTGATTTATTAAGACCAGTGTTTTAGATGCTGGTCTTAATAAAGCCCTGCACTGGTGCTGGATCCGCCGAAGTTATGTAGAGGCACCGGCTTCCTTGTTGTCTTACCTTTAGACCATTTTCTACACCTAAAACAGGTGTAGAAATTTGTAAATGAGACAGGCCTGCCGGCCCTTTCCCACCCACGCCATGCCCACTTTTTTAGACTTGGCATAACCAGGGAGAAGTAACAGACTGGTGCTCAAAGAACCCATGTGCCACAATCTGCACCAGAAATATACCTAATTTACAATTGATATGCCTAAGTATTTCTGTGTAATAAATGACCCCCTTGGTGCACTTTGTATGACCTGGTGTGAATTATCAGTATTTGGTGCTTGGTATTGTGAACTAACATGGCATGGTAGATTTTGTTTGGTAGACTTGGTGTATCTTGGTGGGCTTGGGGTGGCCTGGTGGTTTTGATATGGTAGACTTGGTGGACTTGGGGTGGCCTGGTGGTTTTGATATCATAGACTTGGTGGACTGGGTGGCCTGGTTTGATATAGACTTGGTGCTTGGGTGATATGTAGCTTGATGTATCTTGTGGACTTGGGTGGCCTGGTGGTTTGATATGGTAGACTTGATGTATCTTGTGGACTTGGGGTGGCCTGGTGGTTTTGATATGGTAGACTTGATGTATCTTGTGGACTTGGGGTGGCCTGGTGGTTTTGATATGGTAGACTTGGTGGACTTAGGGTGGCCTGGTGGTTTTGATATGGTAGACTTGATGTATCTTGTGGACTTGGGGTGGCCTGGTGGTTTTGATATGGTAGACTTGGTGGACTTGGGCCTGGTGTTTGATATGGTAGACTTGGTACTTGGGGTGGCCTGGGATATGGTAGACTTGATGTATCTTGTGGACTTGGGTGCCTGTGGTTTTGATATGGTAGACCTGGTGTACCTTGGGGAACTTGCTACAGTGGAATAGTATGATTTGCTGGATTTGATATATAGTGGACTTGGTGTGACCTGGTGGTTTTGTTATGATGGACTTGGTATTACTTAGGGTATTACTTGGTATGTTGGAATAGTATGGCTTGGTGAATTTGATATAGTTGACCTGATGTGACTTTCCACTGCACTCACTGAACCTCCGGTGCCTCCATTTCCAGGAATTGTTGCCTCACTGTGAGGAGTACAGCTGCTGGGGTATTCTCTCCTGACCTCTCTCTCTAGTCCTGATGCTTCACTGCCACCAATGAGTGCCGAGACCTTCGTGTCATCCACAGAACACACTGACACAAATGACTTATTTAGCATTATTAGTAGTTCCATACCACTGGACCACCAATTACAACCCTACCAGGAAGTATGGCTGATTTAATAGATGAGCTAGATCATGCTGATTAAGGCTTTTTAATAGGGTCAAAGTAAAGAAATCTTGGAGACCCAACAATACCTCTATCATCTTGGATCTGGTCCGCAGCTGTTTGCTCTGTGATGAGACCTCTTTCTTCTGGTCTCCACGTTTTATCAGTGTCCTGTTTCTGCTCTGAGCTTCTGTCCTCTGACTCCTGGGATTCTGCTCTTGAACCAACATTGGGGTTTTCAGAGATGAGAGTTTTATTGTTTTTTCCTGTGAAGAGGATCAGTTCTTGTGTCCATGATTTAAAACTGTCCTGGCTCCGCAGTTTTTGGATCTTCTGCTCCAGACTCATGTCCTCTAGTTCTTTGGCCATTACTAGAATGGTTTCCCTATCTTGAAAAAAAAAATAATTTTAGAAAACACAGTGCTATAGAGTAGACAGTCAGTCAGCAGTCAGTGCCCTTAGTTGTCTGCAGATCAATGTTTAGTAGGAGAGACTCTGCCAGACTGCACAAGTGACCAGAAGTAGATGCTGAGACTAGGATACTCTGCCATATACCCAGGGTCACCTGTCATTTGACCACAAGGTCAGTTGTAAAACTGAGCCACAGACCTTGGGCCCCCAGCCCCTTGATCAGGGTACCACACTTATAAGAGAGAGAGAGGGACAGCTAGCTCAGGCCTTTCCTCAACACAGAACCTTCTTCTGCCAGTGAGGAGACTGGAGAAGCCGGCCCTATGCCTCGTCTTAAGGAGGAGACTGGAGAAGCCGGCCCTATGCCTCGTCTTAGGGAGGAGAAGGGAGAAGACGGCCTTATGCCTCGTCTCAGGGAGGAGACTTGAAAAGCCAACCCTGTGCCTTGTCCCAGGAAGGAGACTGGAGAAGCCGGCCCTATGCCTCGTCTCAGGGAGAAGACTGGAGAAGCTAGCCCTATGCCTCGTCTCAGGGAGGAGACTGGAGCAGCCAGCCCTATGCCTCACATGTATTGTTTTGTACCTGATTTCCTCCAGTAAGGAAGCCTCCTGGTTACTGCAGACCCTGACTCTCTGGACTTATTTCCCTTTAGGATTCATCAAGCTTTATCATGCCCTCTAGAGAGCAGCAACACAAAGTGACACCTCGATGATGTCAAGGGGACCCAGCGTAGCATTGATGCCACCCTAAACCTGGCCACTGAAACAGCACAATAGTCAGCTGATAGTGATCCTATACTCGGGGATACCTCCCCACCATGCTGTTTTTAACAAGATTCTACACTCAGACTGTGAGGAGCTTATGCAGATCTGTCACAAAGTGAGTGTAACGGGAATGTCTTGGGAGTGTGTCTGGGAGGATTTGGAAGGGCCTAAATGTCCTGTGAATGGGGACTGAAATATTAAGGAGGATGCTCTTACCATGTAATTGACTAATATATTCAAGGTCGGCGTTTGTTGAAGATTTTCTTCCATCGTCCTCGCCTCCAACGTGTTCTGGGTTGTAGATAACAAGAAAATCACAGAGAGACAACCTGTCCTTGAGGCCTTGCGAGACACCACCAGAGAGGATGATTGGAAGCACTTCTTTCACTTCTGGAAGTGACGAGAGGAGACCAGTTAGCCATTCATAGGATTCGGGATCTTTCATTGAGACCACTCCGACTACCGGCTTCACCGATTCCATTTCTCTTCGTGTCCAGTGAGCAGCCCTGAGGATGGACGCAACCAAAATACCTGATTATAAAATATCTCAACATGGAAAGAATCCGTTTGACCAGGAGATGAAGGTTGTGTCGACAGCAGAGAGCAGACATTTATTGTAAAGCACAATTTAAATATCTGGACTAATATTCTACAACATGATCTATACTGTGGTCAGCCCTGACCTCCCTATGAGGCTATAACATTACAGATCCTGAACCATAGGATGAAAGGGCAAACTGAACGCCAGGCCACTGGGCAGTGTCTGATGAGAGTGAAGTTACAAGATGTTCTCCATACACAGAATGAGATCCCCAATACAGTGATGTCACTAGTCCCAACTGAGGGCCCAGGTCTTCCTAGTCCACCGCTAACAAGTCAAGTCCTTAGATCCCTATTACTAGAGATATGCCAGTTTTGGAAAGTTCTGAATTTAGTATAATTGATAACAATGATAAATCCATAAGTATTTAGAAGGCAGATGAATGAACCCCTCATCCCCAATCCTCTGATTCTTGTTAGAGATGAATGAACCCCTCAGCCCCAATCCTCTGATTCTTGTTAGAGAATGAATGAACCCCATCCCAATCCTCTGATTCTTGTTAGAGATGAATGAATGAATGAACCCCTCATCCCCAATCCTCTGATTCTTGTAGAGGAATGAACCCCTCATCCCCAATCCGATTCTTGTTAGAGATGAATTGAACCCCTCATCCCCAATCCTCTGATTCTTGTTAGAGATGAATGAACCCCTCATCCCCAATCCTCTGATTCTTGTTAGAGATGAATGAACCCTCATCCCCAATCCTTGATTCTTGTTAGAGATGAATGAGAACCCCTATCCCAATCCTCTGATTCTTGTTAGAGATGAATGAACCCCTCATCCCAATTCCTCTGATTCTTGTTAGAAGATGAATGAACCCCTCATCCCCAATCCTCTGATTCTTGTTAGAGATGAATGAACCCCTCATCCCCAATCCTTCTGATTCTTGTTAGAGATGAATGGAACCCCTCATCCCCAATCCTCTGATTCTTGTTAGAGATGAATGAACCCCTCATCCCAATCCTCTGATTCTTTAGAGATGAATGAACCCTCATCCCCAATCCTCTGATTCTTGTTAGAGATGAATGAACTACTCATCCCAATCCTTTGATTCTTGTTAGAGATGAATGAACCCCTCATCCCCAATCCTCTGATTCTTGTTAGAGATGAATGAACTACTCATCCCCCAATCCTCTGATTCTTGTTAGAGATGAATGAACCCCTCATCCCAATCCTCTGATCTTGTAGAGATGAATGAACCCCTCATCCACAATCCTCTGATTCTTGTTTAGAGATGAATGAACCCCCTCATCCCCCAATCCTCTGATTCTTGTTAGAGATGAATGAACCCCTCATCCACAATCCTTCTGATTCTTGTTAGAGATGAATGAACTCCTCATCCCACAATCCTCTGATTCTTGTTAGAGATGAATGAACCCCTCATCCCCAATCCTTTGATTCTTGTTAGAGATGGAATGAACCCCTCATCCCCAATCCTCTGATTCTTGTTAGAGATGAATGAAACTACTCATCCCAATCCTTTGATTCTTGTTAGAGATGAATGAAACCCCTCATCCACCAAATCTCTGATTCTTGTTAGAGATGAATTGAACCCCTCATCCACAATCCTCTGATTCTTGTTAGAGATGAATGAACTACTCATCCCCAATCCTCTGATTCTTGTTAGAGATGAATGAACCCCTCATCCCCAATCCTCTGATTCTTGTTAGGATGAATGAACCCTCATCCCAATCCTCTGATTCTTTGTTAGAGATGAATGAACCCCTCATCCCCAATCCTCTGATTTCTTGTTAGAGATGAATGAACTACTCATCCCCAATCCTCTGATTCTTGTTAGAGATGAATGAAACCCCTCATCCCCAATCCTCTGATTCTTGTTAGAGATGAATGAACCCCTCATCCCCAATCCTCTGATTCTTGTTAGAGATGAATGAACCCCTCATCCCAATCCTCTGATTCTTGTTAGAGATGAATGAACCCCTCATCCCCAATCCTCTGATTCTTGTTAGAGATGAATGAACCCCTCTCCCCAATCCTCTGATCTTGTTAGAGATGAATGAACCCCTCATCCCCAATCCTCTGATTCTTGTTAGAGATGAATGAACCCCTCATCCCCAATCCTCTGATTCTTGTTAGAGATGAATGAACCCCTCATCCCCAATCCTCTGATTCTTGTTAGAGATGAATGAACCCTCATCCCAATCCTCTGATTCTTGTTAGAGATGAATGAACCCTCATCCCAAACCTCTGTTCTTGTTAGAGATGAATGAACTACTCATCCCCAATCCTCTGATTCTTGTTAGAGATGAATGAACCCCTCATCCCCAATCCTCTGATTCTTGTTAGAGATGAATGAACCCCTCATCCCCAATCCTCTGATTCTTGTTAGAGATGAATGAACCCCTCATCCCCAATCCTCTGATTCTTGTTAGAGATGAATGAACCCCTCATCCACAATCCTCTGATTCTTGTTAGAGATGAATGAACCCCTCATCCACAATCCTCTGATTCTTGTTAGAGATGAATGAACCCCTCATCCACAATCCTCTGATTCTTGTTAGAGATGAATGAACCCCTCATCCCCAATCCTTTGATTCTTGTTAGAGATGAATGAAACCCCTCATCCCCAATCCTCTGATTCTTGTTAGAGATGAATGAACTACTCATCCCAATCCTTGATTTTGTTAGAGATGAATGAACCCCTCATCCACAATCCTCTGATTCTTGTTAGAGATGAATGAACCCCTCATCCACAATCCTCTGATTCTTGTTAGAGATGAATGAACTGCTCATCCCCAATCCTCTGATTCTTGTTAGAGATGAATGAACCCCTCATCCCCAATCCTCTGATTCTTGTTAGAGATGAATGAACCCCTCATCCCCAATCCTCTGATTCTGTTAGAGATGAATGAACCCCTCATCCCCAATCTCTGATTCTTGTTAGAGATGAATGAACTACTCATCCCCAATCCTCTGATTCTTGTTAGAGATGAATGAAACCCCTCATCCCCAATCCTCTGATTCTTGTTAGAGATGAATGAACCCCTCATCCCCAATCCTCTGATTCTTGTTAGAGATGAATGAACCCCTCATCCCCAATCCTCTGATTCTTGTTAGAGATGAATGAACCCCTCATCCCCAATCCTTCTGATTCTTGTTAGAGATGAATTGAACCCCTCATCCCCAATCCTCTGATTCTTGTTAGAGATGAATGAACCCTCATCCCCAATCCTCTGATTCTTGTTAGAGATGAATGAACCCCTCATCCCCAATCCTCTGATTCTTGTTAGAGATGAATTGAACCCCTCATCCCCAATCCTCTGATTCTTTGTTAGAGATGAATGAACCCCTCATCCCCAATCCTCTGATTCTTGTTAGAGATGAATGAACTACTCATCCCCAATCCTCTTGATTCTTGTTAGAGATGAATGAACCTACTCATCCCCAATCCTCTGATTCTTGTTAGAGATGATATGAACCCCTTCATCCCCAATCCTCTGATTCTTGTTAGAGATGAATGAACCCCTCATCCCCAATCCTCTGATTCTTGTTAGAGATGAATGAACCCCTCATCCCCAATCCTTGATTCTGTTAGAGATGAATGAACCCCTCATCCCCAATCCTCTGATTCTTGTTAGAGATGAATGAACCCCTCATCCCCAATCCTCTGATTCTTGTTAGAGATGAATGAACCCCTCATCCCCAAACCTCTGATTCTTGTTAGAGATGAATGAACCCCTCATCCCCAATCCTCTGATTCTTGTTAGAGATTGAATGAACCCCTCATCCCCAATCCTCTGATTCTTGTTAGAGATGAATGAACCCCTCATCCCCAATCCTTGATTCTTGTTAGAGATGAATGAACCCCTCATCCCCAATCCTCTGATTCTTGTTAGAGATGAATGAACCCCTCATCCACAATCCTCTGATTCTTGTTAGAGATGAATGAACCCCTCATCCCCAATCCTCTGATTCTTGTTAGAGATGAATGAACCCCTCATCCCCAATCCTCTGATTCTTGTTAGAGATGAATGAACCCCTCATCCCCAATCCTCTGATTCTTGTTAGAGATGAATGAACCCCTCATCCCCAATCCTCTGATTCTTGTTAGAGATGAATGAACCCCCTCATCCACAATCCTCTGATTCTTGTTAGAGATGAATGAACCCCTCATCCCCAATCCTCTGATTCTTGTTAGAGATGAATGAACCCCTCATCCCCAATCCTCTGATTCTTGTTAGAGATGAATGAACCCCTCATCCCCAATCCTCTGATTCTTGTTAGAGATGAATGAACCCCTCATCCCCAATCCTCTGATTCTTGTTAGAGATGAATGAACCCCTCATCCCCAATCCTTTGATTCTTGTTAGAGATGAATGAACCCCTCATCCCCAATCCTCTGATTCTTGTTAGAGATGAATGAACCCCTCATCCCCAATCCTCTGATTCTTGTTAGAGATGAATGAACCCCTCATCCCCAATCCTCTGATTCTTGTTAGAGATGAATGAACCAGAACTAGAAACAAGGGAACTGGATCCATTATGACTTCTATTAAAGGTGTTAAAAATCTAGGAGAAGTCCCCGAATGGTCAAGAATAAAAGTGATGCTATCCTCACTCATTTCTTGGGTGCTATTCTCTCCGCTGCTGGTCTGGTCCTCCAGCTACTGCTTGTGTACAAACTTCAGCAGGGACATGCCGATATACAGCACATGACCAATGGGGTCTCGTGGGGTAGTCGGGTAAGTCATTGCTGCAGTATTGAAAACAGTAACTGCTATGGGAGGACTGGAATAGCGGGGATCGGACGTGTGAGTGACTGTTCTTTTCTGATTTTATAGCCTCTCCTGTTCTTTGAGAACAGAAGCCATGACACTAGTATGGTCAGAGACTCAAATCCCTGGGTGGATGGATTCCCTGCATCATGGAATAGGTTATGTAGCTGCATGAGTTTACAAAAATGTCCTTCTTCCAGAAACAGTGCCCCTCGTATCCATGTGTGGTGTCTGGTATTGCATCTAAATAACTGAGGCTGAGCTGCAATACAGACACAACCCACGCTGCGTTCATATTAAGGATGAGCAAGTCGATTTGTAACAAACGGGGTTTGTTACAAATTTCACAAAAGTTTGTCCATCAAACAAACCCCAACCTTTTCAGTAGTGATGATTTAAAAAATTTTGAAAGAAAACAATCTTGCCATTTGTAGCGTAACAAGGACCGTGTAGAGAAAGAATAGAAAGAAATAATTGAGGGACTTTGACCAGGGAAAGCTTTGGAGGAGTGAGGGGCTGAGTACACAGCATAATACTGCTGCTGCAGCATCTCATTCTAGCAGTTCAAAAATACACCTTTTTGTTCAATATTACTGCTTTTCCTTCTTCGTTATATTGGTGGTGTGGAGGGGGAATAATCACATTACAAGTTTGCAACATGTGTTTTAACAGTAAAGAAAGGTCTTTTTTGAATCTGTGTTTTTAAACGCATATAAGACAGTAGGCAGAAATATTACTGGCACAAATACTGCAATATTCCTGAAGTAAATTCTCAGTAGAAGTGTTAAGTATGTTTTTACAAGAGCAAGGACATAACTGTGTCTCTGTCTTTAATCTAAAGAATCTAAACACACTTGCAGTTTTGCCTTAACTGTTCATAATTTGTGTAATTTTGTACCCAGCCTGTGACTTCTCATTTCAAAGAATGTGAGTTTTCATTAGACCTCAAAATAATAATAGTCTGGAATATGGAAGAGTTCAAAACGAAAGACCTAAGCCTTGTCCTACCAAAGCCAGAACATGGGTAGTAGCAGCATCTATCTAGTAGTATTAGTAGTGATGGGTAGTAGAAGTAATAGTAGTAGTTGTAGTAGTAGTAGTATTAGTGGTAGTAGTAGGAGGAGTAGTATTAGGGGAACTAGTAGTAGGAGTTGTAGTGGTAGTAGTAGATGTGGTGATAGTAGTAGTAGTGGTAGTAGTAGATGTGTTTGTAGTGGTAGTTGTAGTGGTAGCAGTAATAGTGGTAGTAAAAGTGGTAGTAGTAGGGGTAGTAGTAACAGTAGTGGTAGTAGTAAATGTGGTGATAGTAGTAGTAGTGGTAGTAGTAGATGTGTTGGTAGTGGTAGTAGTAGTAGTGGTAGCAGTAGTAGTGGTAGTAAAAGTGGTGGTAGTAGTAGGGGTAGTAGTAACAGTAGTGGTAGTAGTAGATGTGGTGATAGTAGTAGTAGTGGTAGTAGTAGATGTGTTTGTAGTGGTAGTTGTAGTGGTAGCAGTAATAGTGGTAGTAAAAGTGGTAGTAGTAGGGGTAGTAGTAACAGTAGTGGTAGTAGTAAATGTGGTGATAGTAGTAGTAGTGGTAGTAGTAGATGTGTTGGTAGTGGTAGTAGTAGTGGTAGCAGTAGTAGTGGTAGTAAAAGTGGTAGTAGTAGGGGTAGTAGTAACAGTAGTGGTAGTAGTAGATGTGGTGATAGTAGTAGTAGTGGTAGTAGTAGATGTGTTGGTAGTGATAGTAGTAGTGGTGGTAGCAGTAGTAGTGGTAGTAAAAGTGGTAGTAGTAGGGGTAGTAGTGACAGTAGTGGTAGTAGTAGATGTGGTGATAGTAGTAGTAGTGGTAGTAGTAGATGTGTTGGTAGTGGTAGTAGTAGTGGTAGCAGTAGTAGTACTGGTAGTAGTATTAGGGGTAGTAGTGGGAGCAGTAGTAGTACTGGTAGTAGCATTAGGGGTAGTAGTAGTAGTAGGGGTAGCAGTAGTAGTAGGCCAAAGATGTCCCTGGCTTCCAAAAGTGGCAACATTATTATTGAGGACAACAATGAGTTTGTGGACTAACTCTCAGTCACAGCAGGATAACGTGGAGGTCACTTCTGAGTCTGACATTGGACCGTGGAGTCAGTGGTCACAGCGTTCCACCTGCTTCTCCACGCTGTAGCCTCAGAGTTCAGTGGCATCCTCTCTGTCTTGACTTCCCCCTCCTAGTGGAGCGCTTTCTTTTTTCCTAAGAAAAGGCAACAAAACCCCACCATGCTCTACAGGAGATAGAGTCTCCTAGTTGATGATTTGTGTGAGACCAGTCAGCATTAGGACCACCCTGAGAAGATGGTCCACGGGGAGTCGGAGGTCCACATGCATAGCTGTGTTGGTGATTGTGGTGATGGCACTTGTATCCACTGTATTGGTGGTGGAGGCAGTGATAGAGACAGTGGCACTCTGGGCAAATACAGAGCAGGGAATCAGGAGGGGGCCAAGGAGCCCAATATAAGACATCACAGTCTGATGAAAGTGGCAAGGAGAGTGAGGACTATGATGATGATGGATCAGGGGGCTGAGGAGGAGGAGACATCAGAGGAGAAGGGTGCTGGCCATGGTGGAGTGGTGGCAACGTACTGTAAGGCCAAAACTTCCAAAAGAATTGTCAGGGTCAGATCTGCTTCTATTGTGGTCAGCTCGGGAACTGGTAATACCACTAATACTGCAGGCTCAAAACATGTCAGACCTAGGCCAAGCTTGGCTGCCTCTACATCTGTGTACACAACTCCTGTATGGGAGCCACCACAGCACTAGCTGTACCGGCCAGAATTCCCAGTTAGAAAAAGTCTTTCCTCCGTCTCCTCTTCCTCTTTGTGGCAGCCAAACTGCATAACCTCCTTGTCCTCATCGTGAGACATCCATAACAGGATGTGTGGCCATGAGAAAAATATTCTCGACTAGCAATTATCTTGTCTACAAGCTGAACTCCCTCCGGGCCGGGTTGGTGGAGGTGCAGGTCTTGCCGTACCATGTAGTTGTAGTAAATGTGGCACACTTCCCATCTTTCACCTAAGCTCTGGCCCGGGTGGTATGGTGGGACTTCCACAAATAGAGGCACTTCTGTACCCCGACCTAAATGTAATTCTGCTGTAATTCTACTACCACTACTACTATTAGTCACCCTACCACTACTACCATTACAACTACCACTACTACTACCACTACTACTATTAGTAAGCCTACCACTACTACCATTACTAATACCACTACTACTATTAGTAACCCTACCACTACTACTATTACCACTACTACTACCACTACTACTACCACTACTACTACACTACTACTATTAGTAACCCTACCACTACTACTATTACTAATACCACTACTACTACCACTACTACTAATACCACTACTACTACCACTACTACTATTAGTAACCCTACCACTACTACCATTACTATTACCACTACTACTACCACTACTACCACTTACTACCACTACTACTAACTACTACTACTACTATATACCACTACTACTACCACTACTACTACCTAATACCACTACTACTACTACTACTACTATACCACTACTACTATACTACTACCACTACTACTATTACTACCACTATACTATTACCCACTATACACTATACTATTAGTAACCCTACCACTACTACTATTACTATTACCACTACTACTACCACTACTACTATTAGCAACCCTACCACTACTACTATTACTAATACCACTACTACTACCACTACTACTATTAGTAACCCTACCACTACTACTATTACCACTACTACTACCACTACTACCACTACACTACTACACTACTACTATTAGTAACCCTACCACTACTACCATTACTATTACCAACTACTACTACCACTACTACTATTAGTAAGCCTACCACTACTACTATTACTAATACCACTATCACTAATACTATTAGTAACCCTACCACTACTACTATTACTATTACCACTACTACTACCACTACTACTATTAGCAACGCTACCACTACTACCATTACTATTACCACTACTACTACCACTACTACTATTTAGTACCCTACCACTACTACCATTACTATTACCACTACTACTACCACTACTACTATTAGTAACCCTACCACTACTACCATTACTATTACCACTACTACTACCACTACTACCATTACTACTACCACTACTACTACCACTACTACTATTAGCAACCCTACCACTACTACCATTACTAATACCACTACTACTATCACTACTACTATTAGCAACCCTACCACTACTACCATTACTAATACCACTACTACTACCACTACTACCATTACTACTACCACTACTACTATTAGTACCCTACTACACTACTACCAATTACCTACTACTACCATTACTACTACCACTACTACTATTAGTAAGCCTACCACTACTACTATTACCACTACTACTACCACTACTACTATTAGTAACCCTACACTACTACCATTACTACCATACTACACTACTACTACCATTACTACTACCACTACTACTATTAGTAACTAACTTACTACTCTACACCATACTATACCACTACTACTATAGTACCCTACCACTACTACCATTACTACTACATTACTACTACACTATACTATAAGACCTACCACACTACCATACTACCATTAACTACCTAACTACTACCACTACTACTATTAGTAACCCTACCATACCTTACTACCTTTACTACTACACTACTAAGTAAGCTACTACCACTACTACTTTACCATTACTACTACTACTACCACTTACTACTACCACTACTACTATACTACTACAACTATAGTACTACCACCCATATGCCTACACTACCTTACCTACTACTTACTATTACCTACTACTACTACTACTAACTACACTACTACTCTCCCACCTTCCTCTTTACACTACTACATCCACACTACTATGCTGCTGCTCTCATGCCCAACCACCCATACTTTCATACATCCACAACTCCCACCTTCTCTTTTCACATCCACACTGCTCTGCTGCTGCTCTCATTCACAACCAGCCACTTACTCTTCATACAATCAGAACGTGTACGTGTCATTCGGGCAGCGTCCTGACCCTGTCAAGGCATCATTTTTGGCAGCTTGGTCCCAACAAGCCTCCGTTTTTCCCCCCGTAATACCTTGTGTGGTTAATCATCTTCTGCCCCCTATAAGGGACAATTTTTGGAAGCTTTGGAATATGAAGAAGCAGAAGATGTGCCGGTGCAGTGTTATATTAAACACGCTGTATGATACCGCCATCATACGTGTGTTTACTCACAGCGATGTATGTCAGTGTCACTCAGACATATTTACTGTGTACTGTGTATTTGTGTCATTGAGTTCAAGAGCATGGGGGGAAGGATCGAAAAAAATTCATAAAAAAATGAATAAAAGAGATGAGAAGCTTTCCTAAACGTTCTAGGAAATTAGAGGGGGTTGTCTATCAACTTCCAGGGCAACTGGAGCAAGTTTGGTTTGAATAAAATCGATCTAGGTCTGAATCAAACTTTTTGAAAAATTGGGCAAACCGAACCTTATCTCAAAAAGTTTGCTCACCTCTAGTCAATACACCAGTTGTGCATTATAGGATATAATTCTCCCAAGTACAATCACAAATGGCACATAAAGAATGTCTGAAGAACAGTCAAGCTGCTGAGATCAGGTCTCCACTAAGACCCCAGAGACAAGACACAATGTGAAATGTTGAGAGGAGCCTACACCTTCACACAAGAATAACTCAAGAGTAACTAAACACTTTTTAAACATGACGTCTTGTGGCGTTCCTCCTGATGTGTCCTCCATGGTGTTTACACCCCTGACGTCCAGAGACCCCCCACCCCCCCACGGCTTAATGATATCCAGCGACCATGCTGAGGCTGTACTCACCGGCCCCGATCACACGGACGCTCTGCAGGTTTATTGCTCTCTACTTCAGCCTTTTAAAGTTGTTTCTGTAACTCAAAGTCCAAGATAATCTCATCAGGAGGAGACCGGGAAAATTGCGGAAAACCACCAGACGCCTTAAGACGTCTGACCTGGGATGGAGCCCAAACATGAGGTCGCTGGCAGGTGATGATATTTGATGTTTTATGAGATTGTAACCCATCAATAACTATATCACTGCTGACAACCTGGCTGTATATCCTGTCTGAGAGGTAGTCACAGCCCCGCCCCCTGCTGATGACATCACTGATATAATGACATGTGATCAGACAGGAGATCCACACACCATATACTACAGGAACATCTATTACTGCTGACAACCTGCCTGTATATCCTGTCTGAGAGGTAGTCACAGCCCCGCCCCTACTGATGACATCACTGATATAATGACATGTGATCAGACATGAGATCACACACCTTATACTACAGGAACATCTATTACTGCTGACAACCTGCCTGTATATCCTGTCTGAGAGGTAGTCACAGCCCCGCCTCCTGCTGATGACATCACTGATAATAATGTCATGTGATCAGACATGAGATCACACACCTTATACACAGGAACATCTATTACTGCTGACAACCTGCCTGTATATCCTGTCTGAAGGTAGTCACAGCCCCGCCCCTGCTGATGACATCACTGATATAATGACATGTGATCAGACATGAGATCACACACCTTATACTACAGGAACATCTATTACTGCTGACAACCTGCCTGTATATCCTGTCTGAGAGGTTGTCACAGCCCCGCCCCCTGATGATGACATCACTGATATAATGACATGTGATCAGACATAAGATCCACACACCTTATACTACAGGAACATCTATTACTGCTGACAACCTGCCTGTATATCCTGTCTGAGAGGTTGTCACAGTGGATGATGACAGATTTGTCTTCTTCCACATGTCACTGCTTCACCAGGAGCATTTGGTACATTTCTCCATATAAGAACATATTGTAGAGAATCCCTTTAAGGCCCTCAGAAATGTGGGTGCTGCTGGTGGAGGTGTGAGTTCTGTGTGCACTTCATGGTTGACACTTTTGCTCAGAACTGTGCGATCCTGACATGGAAATCTGCTTGGAATTCTTCAGATAAGGTCCGGGCTCTGTGGTTAATGGTCACCATTTATGACTCCAAAGTCCGAGCCGGAAAAAGCAAAAGAAGAGTCGGAGAGACGCCACAAAATGGACTCATCAGTAACAGGACCTACGAGAACTTTACTGTGAAGAAATCGAATATGACCCCAGAAATCACCAACAGCTGCCACCACAGGGACGGCAGGGGTTGTCACCGGGCCAGGACCTCGGCGGCTGTTCAGCCTCTTCTCGTCATAGTGACAACTCACCAAACTGCAAAGAACAGATGAGGAGGAAAGGCTCCCAGCACACAGTCATATACAGGGCCGTATACTGGTTTGTACTGGTCAAATAAGTCATGGTGGGAAAATAGAGATATACTGGGTGTACAGCAGCACTCCTAAGTATATCCATTGCGTGTGTCAGATCGCCCCCTAGTGGAAGAATATAGTATAACTATTGTGTGTGGCACATCACCCCCTAGTGGAGGGATATAGAATAAGCTTTGTATGTAGCACAGCGCCCCCTAGTGAAGGAATATAGTATAACTATTGTGTGTGGCACATCACCCCCTAGTGGAGGGATATAGAATAAGCTTTGTATGTAGCACAGCGCCCCCTAGTGGAGGAATATAGTATAACTATTGTGTGTGGCACATCACCCCCTAGTGGAGGGATATAGAATAAGCTTTGTATGTAGCACAGCGCCCCCTAGTGGAGGAATATAGTATAACTATTGTGTGTGGCACATCACCCCCTAGTGGAGGGATATAGAATAAGCTTTGTATGTAGCACAGTGTCCCCTAGTGGAGGGATATAGAATAACCATTGTGTGCAGCACATCGCCCCCTAGAGGGGAATATAGTATAACCATTGCATGTAGGACAGGGCCCCCTAGTGGAGGGATATAGTATAACCAAAGTGTGAAGCACAGTGCCCCCTAGTGGACGAATTTAGAATAAGCTTTAATGTAGGACAGCGTCCCCTAGTGGAAAGCTAATGCTCTTTATTTATATAGCACCACCATATTGCGCAGCATTTTATGATTCAGAAGGTTCACGTACAAAACAAAAGACATCGCAATGTAGCCAGCTAATATATAACCAAGACACTGGTAGTCAGGGCCCTGCTCGTAAGAGCTTACAATCTATGAGGAAAGGGGTGACACAAAAGGTAGCTGATTGTGATATGTAGTAGTCCAGACATCTTTGTCATGAAAGCAGTGGTGTAGCCCGATCTGCTTGGGGTGTGGGACTGTTAGAAGATCGAGGTTCATGTCTGAGGATTTGAGGGGGGGGGGGAATTACATGTAGAACAGTCATTTTAGGATGCTTGATAAGCCTGTCTGAAAACATGAGTTTTTAATTCAGGATTCAAGGTCAGAAGGTGGGAATTAACCTGATATTCTAGGGCAGAGCATTCTAGAGAGTAGGTGCAGCTCAATAAAAGTCTTAAAGACGGGAGTGAGAGATATTATGGAGGGTGGTAGATGGAAATTAGAGAGAAGATATATAGAGGTATAGCACTGTGGAGAGCACAGGTAGGATGGTAGACAGAGATGAGGAGGAGATGTAGGAGGTGCAGCACTGTGGAGAGCACAGGTAGGATGGTAGACAGAGATGAGGAGGAGATTGTAGGGGGGTGGGCAGCACCTGTGGAGAGCACAGGTAGGATGGTAGACAGAGATGTAGGAGATGTAGGGGGTGCAGCACTGTGGATGAGGCACAGAGTAGGATGGTAGAGCAGAGATGAGGAGATGTGAGGGTGCAGGCACTGTGGGAGAGGGCACAGGTAGGATGGTACACAGAGATAGGAGGAGATGTAGGGGGTGCAGCACTGTGGAAGCAGCAGCAGTTAGGATGGTAGACAGAGATGAGGAGATGTAGGGGGTGCAGCACTGTGGAAGCACAGGTAGGATGGTAGACAGAGATGAGATGTAGAGCACAGGTGGTAGACAGAGATGAGAGGAGAGATGTAGGAGGTGCAGCACTGTGGAGAGCACAGTTAGGATGGTAGACAGAGATGAGGAGAGATGTAGGGGTGCAGCACTGTGGAGAGCACAGGTAGGATGGTAGACAGAGATGGAGGAGGAATTAGGAGGTGCAGCACTGTGGAGAGTACAGTAGATGGTAGACAGAGATGAGGAGGAGATGTAGAAGGTGCAGCACTGTGGAGAGCACAGGTAGGATGGTACACAGAGATGAGGAGGAGATAGGAGGCAGCACTGTGGAGAGCACAGTTAGATGGTAGACAGAGATGAGGAGGAGATGTAGGGGGGCAGCACTGTGGAGAGCACAGGTAGGATGGTAGACAGATGAGGAGAGATTGTAGGAGGTGCAGCACTGTGGAGAGTACAGTTAGGATGGTAGACAGAGATGAGGAGGAGATGTAGGGGTGGCAGCACTGTGGAGAGCACAGGGTAGGATGGTAGGACAGAGATGAGGAGGAGATGTAGGAGGTGCAGCACTGTGGAGAGTACAGGTAGGATGGTAGACAGAGATGAGGAGGAGATGTAGGGGTGCAGCACTGTGGAGAGTACACGGTAGGATGGTAGACAGAGATGAGGGAGGAGATGTAGGGGTGCAGCACCTGTGGAGAGTACAGGTAGGATGGTAAAACAGATATGAGGAGGAGATGTAGGAGGTGCAGCACTGTGGAGAGCACAGGTAGGATGGTAGACAGAGATGAGGGGAGATGTAGGAGGTGCAGCACTGTGGAGAGCACAGATAGGATGGTAGACAGAGATGAGGAGGAGATGTAGGGGGTGTAGCACTGTGGAGAGAACAGGTAGGATGGTAGACAGAGATGAGGAGGAGATGTAGGGGGTGCAGCACTGTGGAGAGCACAGGTAGGATGGTAGACAGAGATGAGGAGGAGATGTAGCGGGGTGTAGCACTGTTGGAGAGAACAGGTAGGATGGTAGACAGAGATGAGGAGGAGATGTAGGGGGTGCAGCACTGTGGAGAACACAGGTAGGATGGTACACAGAGATGCAGAGGAGATGTAGGGGGTGCAGCACTGTGGAGAACACAGGTAGGATGGTAGACAGAGATGAGGAGATGTAGGGGAGGTGCAGCACTGTGGAGAGCACAGGTAGGATGGTAGACAGAGATGAGGGAGATGTAGGGGGTGCAGCACTGTGGAGAACACAGGTAGGATGGTACACAGAGATGAGGAGGAGATGTAGGAGGTGCAGCACTGTGGAGAGCACAGGTAGGATGGTAGACAGAGATGAGGAGATGTAGGAGGTGCAGCACTGTGGAGAGCACGGGTAGGATGGTAGACAGAGATGAGGAGGAGATGTAGGGGTGCAGTACTGTGGAGAACACAGGTAGGATGGTACACAGAGATGAGGAGGAGATGTAGGGTGCAGTACTGTGGAGAACACAGGTAGGATGGTAGACAGAGATGAGGAGGAGATGTAGAGGGTGCAGCACTGTGGAGAGCACAGGTAGGATGGTACACAGAGATGAGGAGGAGATGTAGGGGGTGCAGCACTGTGGAGAGTACAGGTAGGATGGTAGACAGAGATGAGGAGGGGATGTAGGGGGTGCAGCACTGTGGAGAGCACAGGTAGGATGGTATACAGAGATGAGGAAGGAGATGTTAGGGGGTGCAGCACTGTGGAGAGTACAGGTAGGATGGTAGATAGAGATGAGGAAGAGATGTAGGGGGTGCAGCACTGTGGAGAGCACAGGTAGGATGGTAGACAGAGATGAGGGAGGAGATGTAGGAGGTCAGCACTGTGGAGAGTACAGTAGGATGGTAGACAGAGATGAGGAAGAGATGTAGGAGGTGCAGCACTGTGGAGAGCACAGGTAGGATGGTAGACAGAGATGAGGAGGAGATGTAGGGGTGCAGCACTGTGGAGAGCACAAGTAGGATGGTAGACAGAGATGAGGAAGAGATGTAGGGGTGGCAGCACTGTGGAGAACATAGGTAGGGTGGTACACAGAGATGAGGAGGTGATGTAGGAGGTGGCAAGCACTGTGGAGAGCACAGGTAGAATGGTAGACAGAGATGAGGAGGAGATGTAGGAGGTTGCAGCACTGGTGGAGAGCAGCAGGTAGGATGGTAGACAGAGATGAGGAGGAGATGTAGGAGGTGCAGCACTGAGAGAGTACAGGTAGGATGGTACACAGAGATGAGGAGGAGATGTAGGGGGTGCAGCACTGTGGAGAGCACAAGTAGGATGGTAGACAGAGATGAGGAGGAGATGTAGGAGGTGCAGTACTGTGGAGAGCACAGGTAGAATGGTAGACAGAGATGAGGAGGAGATGTAGGAGGTGCAGTACTGTGGAGAGCACAGGTAGAATGGTAGACAGAGATGAGGAGGAGATGTAGGAGGTGCAGTACTGTGGAGAGCACAGGTAGAATGGTAGACAAAGATTAGGATGAGATGTAGGGAGTGCAGAATTGTGGAGAGCTTTGTGGGTGAGAGTGAAAAGTTTCAACTGTATTCTGTGGTGGATGAGCAACCAGTGAAGTGACTGGCACAAGCTAGAAGCAACAGTATAGTAAAGAACAATCATTGTGTGTGTAGCATAGCGCCCCCTAGTGGAGGGATATAGAATAAGCATTGTGTGCAGCATAGCGCCCCATAGTGGAGGGATATGGCATAATTCTTGATACTTCATAGCTTGACTGTTATGTTAAACAGCCGTATGTTGGTTGTTACTGATGACTGGGTGATGTTCAGGGGGGTCACTGTGGTCCAGACAGGAGAAGTAGTCCCTGGTACATGAGTCTTGGAAACAATCAAAACTATGATTAAGATGATAACTATTAGAACAACGATGGCGATCAGAGCCCAGAGACGAGTCTGGAAGAAGAAAGAACATCATGATTACATGGCTGAAGACCATAGAAAAACAAGGAAATAAAATGACTCAATATGACAATATGGGCGACTGCTGCCAACAACTTACACCCAGAGAATGCTGTTCCAATCATAGAGGAGGCAGTAGAGAAATGCTAGTGGTGGTGCCAAAACCAACACTCCTCCAGTCACTGCTCCACCCTCTATCACAAAACATGCCCCATTTTCTACAACAATCACCATCCTATCCTCTACCACAATCACTGTCCTACCCTCTACCTACAATCCACTACCCATCTACCCTCTACTACACTGTCCCTACCCTCTACTACAATCACTGTCCTACCCGTCCTACTACTCCTCTACTACAATCGCTGTCCTACCCTCTACACAATCACTACCTCTACTACAATCACCTACCGCTCCTACCCTCTACTACAATCACTACTCCTACCCTCCTACTACCACCTACTCTACCAATCACTGTCTACCCTCTACTACAATCACTGTCCTACCCTCTACTACAATCGCTGCCACACTACAATCACTGTCCTACCCTCTACTACAATCACTGTCTACCCTCTACTACCCTCTACCCTCTACTACAATCACTGTCCTACCCTCTACAATACAATCACTGTCCTACCCTCTACCCTACACATCACTGTCCTACCCTCTACTACAATCACTGTCCACCTCTACTCGTCCTACCCTCTACTACAATCACTGTCCTACCCTCTACTACAATCACACCCTCACTGTCCTACCCTCTACTACAATCACCTGTCCTACCCTCTACTACAATCACTCCCCTACCCTCTACACAATCACTGTCCTACCCTCTACGTCCTACCCTCTACTCACTCCTACCTACTACCACTCCTACCCTCTACCACATCACTACCCTCCTACCCTCTACTACAATCGTCTGTCCTACCTCTACTACTACAATCACTATCCTTCACCCTCTACTACAATCACTACCCTCTACTACAATCACGTCCTACCCTCTACTACAATCACTGTCCTACCCTCTACTACATCGTCCTACCCGTCCTACCCTCTACCACAATCACTACCCTCTACTCACTGTCCTACCCTCTACTACAATCACTGTCACCTCTGTCCTGTCCTACCCTCTACTACACAATCACCACCTACCCTCTACCACAATCACTATCCTACCCTCTACTACAATCACTGTCCTACTACTACAATCACTGTCCTACCCTCTACTCACTGTCCTACCCTCTACACACTCCTACCCTGTCCTACCCTCTACTACAATCACTGTCCTACCCTCTACTACAATCACTGTCCTACCCTCTACCACAATCACTGTCCTACCCTCTACCACAATCACCACCCTCTACTACAATCACTGTCCTACCCTCTACTACAATCACTGTCCTACCCTCTACCACAATCACTGTCCTACCCTCTACTCACTCACCCTCTACTACAATCACTGTCCTACCCTCTACCACAATCACTGTCCTACCCTCTACCACAATCACTGTCCTACCCTCTACCACAATCACTGTCCTACCCTCTACCACAATCACTGTCTACTACCCTCTACCAATCACTGTCCTACCCTCTACCACAATCACCCTACCCTCTACTACCACTCCTACCACTACACTCACTGTCCTACCCTCTACTACACTGTCCCTATCACTGTCCTACCCTCTACCACAATCACTGTCCTACCTCTACCACTCTACCCTCTACACATCACCTGTCCTACCCTCTACCACAATCACTGTGTCCTCCTACCCTCTTACCACAAATCACTGTCCTACCCTCTACCACAATCACTGTCCTACCCTCTACCACAATCACTGTCCTACCCTCTACCACATCACTGTCCTAACCACAATCACTGTCCTACCCTCTACCACAATACAACCACAATCACTGTCCTACCCTCTACCAACAATCAATGTCCTACCCTCTACCCTCTACACATCACTGTCCTACCCTCTACCACAATCACACCCTCTATCACTGTCCTACCCTCTACCACATCTACCCTCTACAAATCACTGTCCTACCCTCTAGTCCTACCCTCTACCACAACCCTCTACCTACCCTCTCTACCACAATCCTGTCCTGTCCTACCCTCTACCACAATCACTGTCCTACCCTCTACAATCACCCTACCACAATCACTGTCCTACCCAATCACTGTCCTACCCTCTACCACACAATCACTGTCCTACCCTCTACCCTCTACCACCAATCACCATGTCCTACCCTCTACTACAATCACTGTCCTACCCTCTACCACACTGTCCTATCACTGTCCTACCCTCTACATCACTTCTACCCTCTACCACAATCACTCACCCTGTCCTACCCTCTCTACCAC
>ONZH01016607.1:0-72500 GCA_900303285.1 Rhinella marina
CATGGTTACAGTCAAATCTGGGCCCTAGGTAGTCTGTCAACAGGAAATTCACTGTTAAACCAGGCACATGACGTTATAGGGCCAGCTAAACTGAATGTAATTATACCTTTCACTTAACGATCAGTTACTACATTCTGGAGAAAAAGAAAAATTAAATCCATGAGAAAATGAGCAGTTAAGTGCACCGAGGGCAGGCCCAAACCACACTGTGCACCTTCGCTCCTCCTGTTTGCTATGCAAGCCCTTCCATCTCCTTTTTGACTGGCAGGGCCAGGTTCCTGCATAGTCATCTCTCCTGGCATTGTGCCTAGTTTAACAGATTCCCTTTAAAGGTACATTGTTTGTTATCACTGTATAGTGTTATAATTGTATGCAGTTTTATTTCGTTATTATAGTGTTTATAGTGCGTGTACTGGGCAACTTATACTATGACATTATTGTGCTCATTACCTCTTTACTGCCACATTGTGTGTTATATTAGGTAACTGGGTTCATTGTCTCATCAAGGAGGTCAAACTCATCCCTATCCCTATTCTGTGACATTATCCCTGCCCTGTGAAATCACACAAGTGTTTCCTAAAAATTCACAGTATTTCTTGTTTATGTTTATTATTTGTCTACTGTTATTCCTGTCTGTGACCCAAGCATTAAGGGATAATGAAAAATAATGTGAGATTAATAAAACTACTATTCCTGTACTGGTGCTTTGTTCTTGCCCATGTGCCATGAATTCTTTATCTTTATTAACATTGTGCTATCACATCACTAATCCACAGAATGACTATGCTAGCAGATATTATTTAAATTCTATGACACAACTGTAAGAATTATTTATGTAGTGACATTTTTAGTGCACATTTTCTTAAGTATAATCATCAGAGATTCAGAGGTTTTATCTACGTATACCTGGGAATTGATAACTGAGTTGTCCAGCGGTTCCTCTGCCACATAACAGGGTATTTGCAGGGCTGTATATGCTGCTTTTCATTGGAGGTCTGGTGCTGATCCGGTGTTCTAATCAGAGCCTCCATCTGCATACTGGTACCCACATTTATGGGATATTTACGGCATATCTTGTGGTAATTACATTCTGTAAACATCTGGATGATAATACCCTCTAAAGCTCAGTTCACTCAAACCAGGAGGAATGCAGGTTTGTGGCCATAATCAGGGGCCGATTGGCCATAGACCTTAAAGGGAAATTTCCTGGTGGGCCGATGCCCAGGGGGCCATCAGCCAGGTAAGTGAATATCTGATTCTCCCCTTCTAACTCTTGAATTTACCTGTATTGCCATCCTGAGGCAACTGTAGTAGGAGGACAGAACATGGCAACTGGTGCTGGCCACCACAAAGGGGCAGTTACTGGGGAGGTACTGTATTTTGTGCTGCTTGGGCATTATTTTGTGATCCACTGTGGTATTTGGTTCTGCTGGGACAGTATATCATGTGGCACTGTGGTATATGGCTCTACTGGGGTGGTATTATGTGCTGCTATATGGTGATGCTGGCCCTAACTACTTGTGTTGGCCCTGACTACTTGTTTTGGCCCTGACTTCTGTCAATTTGGACCTGCCTACAACATGGGGACACTTTTAGTTTTTTCCAGGGCCACTTTAAGTTCCCAGTCTGCCCTCTACCCTAATACAGATGCTGACATGCTCTCTGCTTGATTCACCAAGCCAAGGCAGGAGTACTATGCACAGTGTTGTGAGTCTGGGTTCTTAATTAGGACTCATGCACACGGCTGTTGCCCGGCCATGCCCGCATTGTGGCCCGCAAACAGTGGGCCCACAATATATGTGCACCAGATGTGTGTACACGCATCACGGATGCGGACCCATTCACTTGAATGGCTCTGGAATCTGGAAGGTGTGGTGCAGAGCGGAGGCACGGAACCCCACGGAAGCACTACAGAGTGCTTCTGTGGGGTTTCTTTCCATGCCTCCACACCAAGTTTAATTTGTTTGTGGTTCAGACAGTTCATGGACCCATTCAAGTTGAATAGGTCTGGACCCGTCTGCGGCAGCAGCACCGATGTTGCCCATGCATTGGGGACCGCAAATTGCATTTCTATGAATATTGAGTTTTTTAAAAAAAATATACATTTCTGATGGAAGTGTCCCTTTATTAAAATTTCTGTGTGAAAATTGGCCTTTTTGTGGTATATGAATATGTGGTATAGGAATATGTGCAGTCACTACAGGAAAAATAAAAGCTGCACGCACTTTATGATGTAAAACCTATAATCAAATGAAATTAAAAAGACTGGTAGATAGCATATTTTTTTCACTTTAGAGAGCTGATATGTGCTGCAAATAAAGAATGCAGTGAATTTTGGAAAAAGAGAAATGCAGTAGATAAATTATTTATCAGAACTCTAAACTGCAGCCTCAGAGCATGATATTGACAAATGCTTGGTGCCTGTAAGAATAAAAGAACAATCTTGTGGTTTATCGTCAGCGTTCAAATCAATACTGGAGCATCCTGCAAAGTATACAATCAATGAAGAGATGGCATGTTTCCATAGTCTTTTTCAGTAGCAAAATAATATGCTCTGCTAAGAAATATATAAACTGCTATAAAAGCAATCTGTGCATCTCTTACTTTCAGGCCACTGTGCACATACATAGTAATACAAAAAAAGCTTTTTGTAATGTAATTTTAAAGTCATCCCAACGATGTCTGAACCCTTAACCCTTCACAAGGACGTGTGATGGACTTTTTTTTAACATCCGTCACAGTTGCCCTGCCATTTTTTGATAGTTTTCATGGACATGGTGGATTTTTTTTCTGAGGATCCTATGTGAATGAGGTGCGTGAATTTTTTTAAATTTATTTCATGTCCGATTTGGCAAATTTTTGTCTGAATCGATTCTACATGAATGAAATATGCTCCAGTCGGCCTGAATATTAGTATGACATTCTGAGGTCACGAGAGTTTTTGTTATATCTTTCCATTATCGCTTTTTTTTTTTAATGAATTTTTGCTCGCCCACAGCCTTTTAAGCTCTTGAACGCAATAACAAATAATGTCACGAATAATGTCAGTGACACTGACATACTGTATATTGCTATAGGTAAACGCATGGTTAATGGTGTTAAAGAACAACATGGTCAAAAACACGCTGCGCAGTCGCATGTGCTTTTTCTTGTTAGCAACCTTACAAAAATTGTCCCTTATTGGGGGCACATGGTGTTTAAACACACAAGGTGTTATGGGGGAAAAAAGTGGCTAGTTGGGACCAGGCATCCAAAAATGATGCCTTAACGGGACAGATGCCTACCCAGAGGTCGAACTATGTTTTTTTCAGAAGAGTGAAAATATTCCTCCTAACATTTTTGAGGAGAATTTTTAGCTGTAGAGGAGTATGAAAGTTGCAGACAGAAAGAATGCATAGGCTGCAACAGCCTTTTGGTTACAGGTGGCGTACAGCTACACAGAGACCCATAGGTGCTGCAGGCATCTTTGGGTGCTCCGACTCCATTCGCACTGGCATCCTTTCCTTGTATGCTCCAGTGGATCCTACGACAGCATACACACACATATGACCTGTACCATCTGAGTGAACCAGTGCTACAGAGAGTGACTAGCTCCAGTCTAAGACTGTTCAAGTACTGCAGAGGGGCCTGGGAGCCACAGCAGACCACAGGCCTTCCCGCCACTGTCGGCCTCTGACAAACCCTGCAGCCATCCATATGTAAAGAGCCACTTCAGAACTGTTATACCAGGCAGAATGCTTTTAGGGCCAGCTCAGCTGATTGTAATATTAATCATTTAGCAATATGTTGCTTTATTAGGAGAAAAAGTGCTTCTATCGCATATGCAAATAAGCAGCTAAGTGCACCAAGGGTGGGCCCAAAGCACCTTGTGCACCCCTGTACCTCCTTCTTAGTCTGCCAGCCCTTCCCTTTCCTGGACTGACAGGGCCAGGCAAGATGACTATGCAGGAACCTGGTTCTATAAATCAAGGAGAGGGTGTGGCTAGCAGAAGAAGCAAGAAGAACAATGATGGACAGAGTGGCTTTGGCCCACCCTCTGTGTACTTAGTTTGCATATGATTTAAAAGTACTTTTTCCCCAGAATTTCACTGGCTTCTGGATCCACTGGACACCACTCATGTGCTGCCAAGTGTTGCTGCTTTCTAGGGGGGTTGATAAGGTCTTGTGCACCCCAATGGAAAATAAGTCCAGAGAGTCAGGGTTTGCAGTAAACTAGTGTGCTTCTTTACTGGAGGATCTCAAGTGCAAAACAATATAGGCAATTCGCTCTAGTGTCCACCCTGACAGAAGAAGATTCAATGCCAAAAAACGGGGTTGAGATAGTTGTTCCACTCTCAATAAGAAGGTTGATACCCTGGCCAAAATGCTGGTGGACCAGGGTCTTCGGCTCAGTTGTTGGACAACTTTTCCTGACTATCCTCATCTCACTATCTTCTTCTGGTAACTCATGTAGTCTGGTAGATTCCCTACCTGCAGACCCTTAGGGGCTCTGACTACTCTACCTTTATACAGTATCTGTCAGGACCAGCAGTACGGTGGGTCCCCTTGCCTGCATTGCTGGTCCATCCACTTCTGTTATTTGATATATGTGCAGGGGAGCCGGTCCTGGTTTTCCACCTGACTCCTCTGCCTTGCTGTTTTATGTTTTGTGTGTCATCTAGCAGGTGCTGGGCTCTGCCTCTCTCCCTGTGTTCTATTTGTTGCCTGGGGTGGCTGTCAGTCTCCCTGCACCTATCTGGTATTAGGGCGGGAGCTCTGGCAGCATTTAAGTCTGACATTCCACCCTTTGGTTGCCAGTGTTTGGTTCTTCCTGCACCAGCGAACTTCTGCATTATTGCCTGCTGTTATATCCTGCTGTGTTCTGACCTCACCTTCGTCTCATCCTTCCGTGCTTCGTGACCTCCTGTTATTGACCCCTGCTTTGTTCCAGGACTACGTTTTGATAGATATCCTCTGTACCGCACACCTCCTGGTTGACCTCGGCTAAGTATACCCTCCGCTTGCTTTGCTCTGGCCGAACGTATCTTCCCGGTGTACTCGGACTATTGATTCCTTGTTCTCTGTCATAGTTTTTCTTAGGCCCCTCCTCCCTATTCAGGTTAGGGACCGCCGTCTGGTTGTCCGCTAGGGCCTAGCCTAGTTGAGGCAAGTAGGCAGGGACAGGGGATTTGGGGTGAGATAGGGGTTGCCCAATCCCCTGCCTGACAGAAACACTGGCCGACAAAAAGTCTGAGTCCCTTATACGTCCTGCCACATTTATGCTCCCCATGGAGGCCCATGTCCGCTGTGGTCACTCAGGTCCAAGCCTTGACCAAGATGGTCCAGGATCTATCTACCCGCTTACAAGCCCAAGAAACCGCACAGGTTACTGCTTCCGGTTTCTCCTCCCACCACCCAGCTGGCGACCCCAGAACCCAAGACTGCACTACCTGACGTGTTCTCTGGGGACCGTAAAAAGTTTTTTGCTTTTAAGGAGGGCTGTAAACTGTATTTTACTCTGCGCCCCCGTTCCTCTGGCACTGAGGAACAACGGGTGGGGATAGTTATGTCACTACTCCGGGGTGATCCCCAGAACTGGGCTTTTTCTTTGCCTTCTGACTCCCCTCTTCGTTTTTCCCTCAACGCTTTTTTTTCTGCCCTTGGTCAAATCTATGATGAGCCTGACCGCCCTGCCTACGCTGTCCTCACAGCTGCTCAACCTCCGTCAGGGCAGACAAATGGCTGAAGACTATTCTGCCAATTTCAGACAATATGCCACAGAGTCTGGTTGGAATGACCAGGCTCTGAAAGATTTGTTTATGACTGGTTTGTCTGATAATATTAAAGATCTTCTTTTAGCCCACCCTGAACCGAGGTCTTTGGATGAGGCCATGAATCTAGCCATCAGAGCAGATCGTCGGCTGAGGTCACGACGTCCACCCCGGGTGCCAGGTGTTCGTCCATCCGTTTCCAGCCAACCTGCAGTTTCCTCTGGCTCCGAACCAATGGAACTCGGTACCTGACTCCTGAACAGAGGAGAGAACACCGGTTAAGACATCATCTCTGCTTCTATTGTGGAAGTCCTGAACATCTACTCCACGCCTGCCCCAAGAAGCCTCAGCAGGAAAACTTCCGCTCCTAGGCAGTTTTCGGGAGGATTGTCTAGGAGCTCAGGTACTCCCTGTTGTATCTAAAATGTTCCTGCCCTGTACCATTGAATTTAAGTCGACCTCTTGTACTGGGAAGGCCTTCTTGGATTCTGGTGCTGCGGCTAATTTTGTGGATTTTTGGTTTCATTTCTCAGATATTACCTACTTTAGTTCCTTTGTCTCCCCCCATTCAAGTCTCGGGGGTAGACTCAACCCCTCTTGTCGCAGGTTTAGTCCGTTTTCCACCCCTGTTGTCAAATTGATTGTGGGTGCTATGCATGAGGAAAAATGCACCTTTTTGGTTATGAAGAATTTATCCGTAAATGTGATTCTTGGTTTACCATGGTTGCGTGAACACAACCCAGTAGTGGATTGGTGTTCTCTTGAGTTGGTTAAATGGGGGGTCACAATGTGGTAGTCATTTGACCCGCCTTTCTCTGAACTCCTCTTTTGTCTCAGATTCAGATCTCCCTATGTTCATTTCCGATTTTGCTGACGTGTTTTCTAAATCTCAGTCGCAGGCCCTACCGCCACACCGGGAGTATGACTGTAAAATTGATCTGCTCCCAGGTGTGAAACTACCCAAGGGTCGTATCTACAACCTGTCCATGCCGGAGAGGGAGTCTCTCAAGGCTTATATTGATGAAAGTCTGGCTATAGGACATATTCGACCCTCTGAGTCCCCCACAGGAGCTGGGTTTTTCTTTGTTGAAAAGAAGGATGGGGGACTCAGGCCATGTATTGATTATAGGGAGCTGAATAAAATTACTGTCAGGAATTCTTTTGCTCTTCCACTCATCCCGGACCTTCTCAATCAGGTCACTGGGGCTAAATGGTTCTCCAAGCTCGATCTCAGGGGAGCCTACAATCTGGTCAGGATTCGTGAAGGTGAATGAGTGGAAGACGGCATTTAACACTCCGTTAGGTCACTTTGAGTATCTGGTAATGCCGTTTGGTTTGTGCAATGCACCGCAGTGTTTCAAGAGTTTCATGAATACCATTTTCCATGATTTGATTGGTACCCTACATAGTGGTTTATCTTGATGACATCCTGGTATTTTCCCCTGACTTAGATTCTCATCTTGAGCATGTACGTCAGGTTTTGTCTCGTTTACGTACCCATCACTTGTTTGCAAAATTAGAGAAATGTATTTTTTGTGTCCAGAAAATATCATTTTTAGGCTATGTTATTACACCCACAGAGGTACAGATGGATCCGGGTAAGGTTCAGGCGATAACGGATTGGGTGCGACCCACTAACTTAAAAGCCTTACAGCGCTTTTTAGGTTTCGCTAATTATTACAGAAACTTCATTCAAAACTTTTCTGTTATCGCCAAACCTCTCACAGATCTTACCCGGAAAAGGGGCAGACGTCAGTAATTGGTCCCCTGCTGCCGTTTCTGCTTTTGAGTCTCTGAAAGCTGCTTTTACTGCTGCCCCTGTTCTGATACAACCAGACTTATCTAAACCATTTATTGTTGAAGTTGATGCGTCTGAGGTCGGGGTTGGTGCAGTTCTATCTCAAGGACCACCAACACTCACCAATCTCCGACCTTGTGCTTTTTTTTCTAGAAAATTCTCCTCCTCTGAACGCAATTATGATATTGGTAATCGTGAGTTGCTAGCCATCAAGTGGGCATTCGAGGTTTGGAGACACTTTTTGGAGGGGGCTTTGCATCAGGTGACTGTTATCACAGACCACAAGAATCTGGTTTACCTAGACAATGCCAAGCGTTTAAATTCTCGTCAGGCCAGATGGGCATTGTTTTTTGCTCGATTTGATTTTGTGGTCACTTTTCGCCCTGGGTCGAAGAATATAAAGGCTGATGCTCTCTCCAGAAGTTTTGGGACCCCTGAGTATCTTGTTGCTGAACCAGGCAACATCCTAACCGGCCTGGCATTGGTCATAGCTGCCGTCTCCTCTCACCTTTTCGACCCAAATTATCTCTAAGCAAGGGTCAGCCCAAAAGACCGTTCCGGAAGGCAGTTATTCGTTCCCTTGGAACTCCGCCTGAAAGTGTTAGAGGAGACTCATGCTTCTGTGTTGTCTGGGCATCCTGGGATTAAGAATACTCTTGATCTTTTGAAACGGGATTATGGTGGCCTCGAATGGCACAAGATGTTGAGTTGTTTGTTCATGCCTGCCAGTTTGTGCCAGGGGAAAGAGCCCAAGGCAACGTCCTGAGGGTCCTCTTCTTCCCCTGTCAATTCCCGTCTAAACATGGTCACACATTGCCATGGACTTCATAACCGATCTACCACCCTCTCAGGGGAATACTGTCATTTGGGTGGTGGTAGACGCGGTTCTCCAAAATGGCTCATTTTGTGCCCCTCAAAAAGCTTCCCTCGGCGGAAGAACTGTCTGTTGTATTTAATGTCACACATTGTTTCGTTTACATGGTCTTCCTGTGGACATAGTGTCAGATAGGGGTGTACAGTTTGTCGCAAGATTTTGGCGAAATTTTTGGTAAAAAATTAGAAGTCAATTTGTCATTTTCCTCTGCCTTCCATCCACAATCTAACGGTCAAACAGAACGAATGAACCAGGAACTCATCAGTATCTCCGTTTGTTTTGTTTCTGATTCTCAGCATCTATGGTCTAATTTTATTTCTTTTGCAGAATTTGCTGTTAAATAACCGCACTAATTCTTCCACTGCAAACTTCACCTTTCTTTTGTAACTATGGTTTTCATCCCAGGTTTTCTTTTTCTCCTCCTACCATTTCTGACACTCCTCATGCAGACACATCCATTAACAAACTGTGCACAGTTTGGACCCGAGTTCAGCAGAACCTTCGGGATTCCCAAACCAGAACTCCTTCATAACACAAACAAGAAACGTTTTATTTCTGCGCCATTCTCTGTTGGTGATAAAGTTTTATTGTCTACGAAAATCTTAAGTTAAAGGTTCCTTCTCTGAAACTGGCTCCCCGGTATGTTGGTCCGTTTTTGATTACCCCGTGTTATCAATCCAGTTTCCTACAAAGTTGTCGCTTCCGCAGAGTTGGAAGGTTCATGATACCTTTCATAAAAGTCTTTTGAAAGGGTATGTTACTCCAGTGCTACCCCTCCCTGATCCTCCTTCTCCTACCTTGGTACAGGGTGAGCTTGAGTATGAGGTGGAGAAGATTGTGAACTCTAGGTGGGTCAGGGGTCCTTACAGTATTTGGTGCACTGGAGGGGTTTCGGTTTGGAGGATAGGTCGTGGGTTCCTGCTAAAGATGTTCATTGCACCTCGCTTGGTTAAGTCTTTTCACCAAGCCTGTCCTCTGAAGCCGTCTCCTCACTTTAAGGGTCCGAAGGCCCCCCGTAAGAGGGGGGGTACTGTCAGGACCAGCAGTACGGTGGGTCCCCTTGCCTGCATTGCTGGTCCATCCACTTCTGTTATTTGATATATGTGCAGGGGAGCCGGTCCTGGTTTTCCACCTGACTCCTCTGCCTTGCTGTTTTATGTTTTGTGTGTCATCTAGCAGGTGCTGGGCTCTGCCTCTCTCCCTGTGTTCTATTTGTTTGCCTGGGGTGGCTGTCAGTCTCCCTGCACCTATCTGGTATTAGGGCGGGAGCTCTGGCAGCATTTAAGTCTGACATTCCACCCTTTGGTTGCCAGTGTTTGGTTCTTCCTGCACCAGCGAACTTCTGCATTATTGCCTGCTGTTATATCCTGCTGTGTTCTGACCTCACCTTCGTCTCATCCTTCCGTGCTTCGTGACCTCCTGTTATTGACCCCTGCTTTGTTCCAGGACTACGTTTTGATAGATATCCTCTGTACCGCACACCTCCTGGTTGACCTCGGCTAAGTATACCCTCCGCTTGCTTTGCTCTGGCCGAACGTATCTTCCCGGTGTACTCGGACTATTGATTCCTTGTTCTCTGTCATAGTTTTTCTTAGGCCCCTCCTCCCTATTCAGGTTAGGGACCGCCGTCTGGTTGTCCGCTAGGGCCTAGCCTAGTTGAGGCAAGTAGGCAGGGACAGGGGATTTGGGGTGAGATAGGGGTTGCCCAATCCCCTGCCTGACAGTATCTAACTGATCCCAAAACTTCTTACTGGAAGTGGTGAAGCTGGAGAAGCACAGCCTAACAGAAACAATGTTGCAGTTCACAACCACCACAGACTTGTACTGTGCCTCAATACAAGTCAGTAGGAATGACTAAGGCTACATTCACATTGGCGGCACAGGTGTCCAGCAGGCTGTTCCGGCTTCTCTCTCCAAAACTTAGCCCTACATAGTTCTATATGATAACAGTGGAAAATTACTAGCTTCTCAGTGCGTAGGCTGTAAAAGTCCCCCAGTATTAGCTGGCTTTGCATTAACTCTTTCCACAGTGCAGTGCAAATATACAATGCAATACTAGTGTAAATGAACAGGAAATATTACAATAAATATATAAAATGCAGTTCAACAGTATAAAACAGTGTAAGTGCCAACAACGACATAAATCATAGTACAAGTTAAGCCTTCAAAATGCAATCAGGTAGAGAGTTGATGGCTTTGCATAGCAGCAATAGGAGCAAATGTCCAGACTCCAGTCCATACTCCAAAGAACCTTGCTCCAGAACATTACACTTACGAGGCACTGTGCCTGGTTCAACTGTGAATTTACTGATGACAAGTCAAAATCTCCTTTCACCTGTTTTGTAAAGTTTTGTTGTGTTCTTAGTGGAGATGGTAGATCACCCCTTCTCATTGTTGAAACATCAGAAAACCCCTAAATGACAAAACATGGACTCAGTCTATAAATGGACGGGGACATACAGACATGCTGACTACCATCTGGCAGTACGTTCTCTATCACGGGTTGAACATTTTTGCACTGTGTTACTATCTTTTAAGAACCAATTAACCCCACACGGCAAGTGGCATGCAGAGTTACAGATGTCTGTATATCATATAGGCAATAGACCACCAATTACAAAGATGTACTACTTCTGTCCTAAGGCCTGCAATATGTTTTCCGGCAGGGTGTTCCTGTCACACGGAAGAATTAATGAGTTCTCATGATGTGTGCTGGCAGTAAAACAAAAAAGCTGAGAAAGTATTTCAGTGCAAGTAAAGTTTTCTGTACATAAGCATGGGGACATGTTTGTTTTGATGAGTATATTGAAGTGCTTCTCCCTGCTAAATAATAAATCTTGACATGTCTTCATAAATGTTCTTCCCATCTCACTAGCAGTTGGGGGGGGGGGGCAGGAAGATTTTGAAGTCTAGTAAAAAGTTATATTTGGTCATAAGGTCATAGACCATCATGCAAGTGAACACATTCAGACCATTGCCTATTTTCCTTTCTTCATGTCTATCTTATATATGTTTCTACCTTCCATTCATCTCTTATGGATAAATTCAGTGTAGATGGTATAGCATTTGGAAAGCAAGCAAAATTACTCATGGAAATGTAATCAGTTGAAAGATACTGATAATTTTCAAACAGCACGACAATACCTTTTCATTTGCCTCATTAGTGCATATGGAGGTCTTAAAGGGACAGTACTCCACTCAAGACCAACCTCTCTGAGCTAGACATTGGCCTCCACTCCTGGCATCGAGTGGCTGGTCACTTTCCCTGTCACTGCAGAGGAAATCTGTAGGTACCGTAGGTAGGTAAATATGGCTAATCCCGAGGGAATGGGGGTTTGAGGGGTTGAGTGCTTTGGTAGTGGCCAGTATAGCTATTACTAGATAAGCTCTATGGTGAAGGAAAAGTGAGGCACAGTATTGGGGGGTGGCTTCAGGATGGGAAGATGGGCAGGAAAAAAATGTGTAAACTAAGATGTATGTGTGGCAAACTCTGCAGAGACTAGACATGGCTGAAGTCATCAAGGCGTTCTAGGAAGAATGGAGATAAGGAAAGAGAATGTCCACATCAGAGAAGACATCAATGGATGTCACAGGTATGTAGTGTTGTACAGTATTATCCTGTATGTTTGATGCAGTTATAGTTTGTGTTGGTCCTGCCTACAACATAGAGCTACTTTTTTTTTTTTTTTTTTTTTAGGGCCACTTTAAAGGGAATCTGTCAGCAGATTTTTACCTATGAAATTGGCCATCCTGTTATATGTGCAGCTGAAGGCTTCTGTGTTGGTCCCATTTTCATATGTGCCTATACTGCTGAGAAAAGTTAAGTTTTAATGTATGCAAATAAGCCTCTAGGAGCAATGGAGGCATTGTCATTGCAGATAGAGCTGAGCCCATTGTTTGTAGAGGCTAATTTGCATAAAGTAAAAAAAATCATTTTTCTCAGCAATGCAGTAACATTTTAAAGTGGGACCAATACAGGTGCCTTCAGCTGCCAAGCACACACGTAACAGGTCAGCCAGTTTCATACGTACAAATATGCTGACTAATGGGGCACTGTTCCTTCCAGGTCCACCAAGATCCTATATGCCAATTCTGTATATGCAACTATATTCTCATATGCTTTGCTAAATCTTTCCAATGTGTGACATTATAAGGTCAACAGCACAAAATGACAAAAAAGGGCACTGACACATATCTTTAGCTCACCTGTTTAATACACTGTTTTTCTTTTGCTGGAAACAAATGTACTGCTCATGAGCATATCAATAAAAAGCTCATAACTCAGGAACACCTCGGATAAACAAATGAAAAACAGGGTTTTAATCAGATGAACCACAGCTATGTGTCTATGCACAGCTGGATAGGGAGGTCCCTGGTGACAGACTCCATTTAAATACATAGCAATTCCTTTTCCTAGCTCCAGAGACCTTATCCCAATACAATCATAACTATTAGCTAGTTGACAAGCAAGACAAAATATCATGTCCTTAACTTTGTTCCTGGGCAGAGTTATAGCAATAAAGAGGTTTTTTCCCCCATATTTCCACATATTTTAGGACATTTGTACTTTGTCAGACATTTACAGTACATACCCTTAAAGGGAATCCATCACCAGTTTTATGGTGTCCTAACTAAGGGTAAAATAAACAAGTGACAGATCCCTTAGCAAAATGCTGGGTCACTTTCTTCAATTGAACGAGCCATTTTGCTAAAATCTTGTGCTTAACACATAGCGGAAGATTTATCAAACTGGTGTAACATAGAACTGGCTTAGTTGCCCATAGCAACCAATCAGATTCCACCTTTCATTTTCACAGCTTCTTTGGAAAATGAAAGGTGGAATCTGATTTGTTCCACTAAGACAGTTCTACTTTACACCAGTTTGATAAATCTCCCCCATAGTCCCCATATTCACGAGCTCATGGATCTCCCCACCCACCTGCTGCTGATTCATATGGAAATAACCTGTCAATCAGGGGCAGGTGGGCAGGGAGAGCAGGGGGATCATGAATATGAGGACTCATTGGCATGTGCTGGAACTGTTAGAACCTAGCAGCAGAAAAGAAAGATAATGGATAATGCTTGTCTTTGATTCATTTTCTCCAGTCTTGCCTGTGCTCGCTCTACTCTGTTAAAACACACAAATGATCAGTGCACTGCAGGTGTATTGTCTAAATCATGGATAGTATGAAATGTACATCCTGCCTTAAGTTGCTACTCTGTCTGTCCCCCATATTTTACAGTGCAGATTTCCTTGTTCAAATAGGCCACAAGTCCTTCACAAGCTCAATACGAGGTTGGTGCATAAGTAGCTGATTTCAATTGCAGCAAAACCACGAGTGGAAAAAGAAAATGATTAGCTATGCCCAACAGACAGCAGTAATGGGTCAAACAAATGCAGCTTTTGAAAGCTCAAAGAAGGACGAAATTAGCAGTGCAAGTGCACTGCAGCAGTTTTTGTTTACACTAAACCATGCTTCTAACTCTGCCCAGGGCACATATATACATGCCCAATTCTGCCCAGTCTCCTTTGTCCACACAGTAGTTACACACTCTTAGTGCCCCTTACAGTAAGAATGCCCTGTAAGTGCCGCCACACAGTACTTATGTAACCCTTAGTGCCCTCTCTACAGTAAGAATGCCTTGTATATGCCCCTACACAGTAGTTATGCCCCCTTGGTGCCCTCTCACATTAAGAATGCCTGTATGTCCCCCAACATTAGTTATGCACCCTTATTTCCCCTCACAATTGTTACCTCCTTAGTGCCCCCTAACAATATTGCTGCCCCCTTAGTGTCACCTCACAATATTGCTACCTCCTTAGTGACCCTTCACAGTAGTGCTGCATCCTTAGTGCCCCATTAAAGTAGTATTGCCCCCTTAGCGCCCCCCTCACAATGCATAAATAATACATGCAATAAAGTAACGCTCACTTAGCCCCATTCCCCTGATGGATGCAGCACAACATTTGACAATTTGTGTTCTGTCCTGATCAGGCGCTGGGGACAGCATCAGCTGCCAAATGGAGGAGCAGAGCTCCCTGCTTCACCATTGCAGATACAGTTGAAATCAGGACACGCCACAACCATCTCCACAACCGGTTCAGTTTCTGGTTTGGAACAATTACATCCCATGTAACAGATATTGCCTCAACATGCTCAGACATACTGTAACGGGGAGCCGGCGGCGCGCTTCCCCTCTGCCGTGCCGCCGGTCTCCCAGGAGTGCGCCGGAGCGAGGACGCAGGATGCGTCCTCGTCTCCATGACGACACTCACAGGAGAGGGTCCGGCACGCGCACTGATACAGCGCGTCCGGCGTCCTCCCCGCCCCCCTAGTAAACGAGCAGGCGGGGACATCTGAGCGCTGGTCTTGGCAACCAGCGCTCAGAACATTTATTATATACCTGGTTTTGGGTCATGTGGCGCTGGCCACGCCACATGACCAAATTTGGTGCATATTTGAGCGCTGGTCACGTTTGGCCAGCGCTCGGTATGCAAATGAGGTCATGTGACGCTGGCCCCGTCACATGACCCAGTGGAGGGCTATTTAAAGCCACTAGTTGTCCTCCCTAATTGCCTGTGATTAGCGTTACTACTTTGATCAGTGCTTGTGCGACTTAGTGTTTGATTGCTGTTTGACCCTGACCTTGGACTTTGGACTTCGACCTCTCTTTGCTTCATCCCCGGTATTGACGTTATCTCCTGTGTATGACCCGGCTTGCTGACTATTCTAATATTGTGTTTGTTTCGTCTGTGTTTGTCTCTCCAATTGTTCCCTGTTCCTCCCTGTGCACTTATACAGAGCAGGGACCGTCACCGTGGTTGTCCGTGGCCGCCTAGGGCCGACTGAGGCAAGCAGGCAGGGAGAGAACGGGGGGGTATTCAGTACAGGGCGCACCTTCCCTTGTCTCCCCCGTGACACATACACATGAGCTTGTGCTGCTCTAATTGTAATACACAGCAGCAGTGGAAAGTGGAAAGGGTGAATCAGTTGAACCAGCGATAAGGATGAATGTAAGTTTCAGACTGCCTTGCAATTTAGACAACAATGCAGTCTACATTCTATAATGTATATATATATATATTTTTATTATTATTATTATTATTATTATTATATAATTTTTATAATATATCTACAGTCATAAGATATACAATAACATTAAAATCAGTGAAACAAATAACATTGTCCCTTTACAATGGCAACCATCAGGGTAAGAAGAGACAGCTAAAACCCTGCCGCAGACAACTAAAACCCTGCCCAGATGAGGTGGCAAATGACAGCACAATTTTACCATAAAATAGTGCATTTAATGGCCAATACATGTACGTGGGGTTTCATCTGTGATCGGCAGCTGGACCATCTGTTCTTACTCTTAAAGTGTAACTGAGTTAAAAAAAAAAAAAGTTTGCAGAATGGCTATGCTTCTTTGTACAATCATAACTGTGAAGGAACTGTTTTGTTTTGTTTTTTTTGCTTCCTTAAAGTCTCTTACAGCCATATTATTCCCTGTTTTAGCTACACAGTTGGATGCATTTCACTCAGAAGCAATGAGTCTCCCTTCTGCCACCACTCAGAAAGCTGATAAGAGGAGACAGATCAGACTTACAGACACAAAGGAGCTTCTCTGCTGTTCAGAAGCAGTGTAGAAGCAGTGCTTCTATCAGGCTCAGGAGCTTACCTAGCTCTGACACGCCCCCATTTCCTGTCAACCAGTCTGTTACCAGGGTTGGATATTTTCTGACAACAGGCAATGGACTGCAAATTAGGTGGACGTGAGACCTTATAGACCACAAGTGAAACAGGATGCTGTCATATTTTTTAAATGAAGTGATTTAGACATTTGCTAGTTACACCATTCTCTATTAAATGAAATGAAATTGTGTAAAAGTACAGTGACCCTTTAAGGGGTGGGATATATTAGAGAGCAAGTGAAGAGTCACTTCTTGAAATTGATCTATTGGAAGTAGAAGAAATTGGAAAGTAAAATTGAGATGATTAGATGGGGTTAAAACAGCTCTAAACGTAGCCTCCGAATTCTGGAAACCTCAATCGGATTAAGCTTCTGCAAGAAGTGCTGGAAAAATGAGCCCCATCCACGGAGACCCAGCCTTGCAACTTAAAGGACTCAAAGGATCTGCTGCTAACGTCTTGGCACCAAATACCATAGGACATCTTCAAAGGGCTTGTAGAGTCTGTTACTTGACAGGACAAGTCTTGTTTGACTCTTCTGATTTTAATGTTATAGTTGAGCATTTTTATATAGCTCTAATTAAATATTTGTAGTATAATAATATATTGTTTATTTTCAAGCAATGATTATGAACTTTCATTCTATAAACTGTGGTGCTTACCCTTCCATTTTTTTAGATAAAATCAGTGTTTTGCTAAAATATTACTGTTGTAGAAAAGTGAAGACAACCACAGAAGTATAATAGTATTGTACTGATGAGTTGATTTTCTTGACTAGAAACAGTTAATTATTAATGTGAAAAATGTTTTCTATTAAGTCTATGCTTCCACTTCCTGCATGGAAAGTCACTCTCCACATAAATATTATTTTGTGCATTTTCGTCAGCATTATCCATTATCATTCCATTATCAAGCAGTCCAATAATTATCCCTTTCTGAGGAGTGGCAACAGGTTTAGTGTTATTTTACTGTACACATATATTATCTTTTATTCACAGTGAAATAACATCTGACTGTAAACTAGCCGTAATAAGTGCTATATCTCCAAAGTACAAGCCCAGAAAACCTGGGAGACCCTTGCTGGGATGTTACATAGTGCATATAACATGTTCACCTACACCATAGCTATAGTCCCTCATGACTGACTGAGGCTGACTAGGCAAGCTTGCTGGGACGGGGTCATGAGACCTTCCTCCTTCATCTTCTCACCTTCCCTGCATTCTGATATATAAAATGGCAGATACTATTTGGAGCAATTTGTGCCGGACGAACCCCAAAAACTATGGATTTGTTGGAAACAAAAGTTTTTAGGAAATTAGTAACACATCAATCAAAAAAAAACGTGTAAGTCTATCTGATGACCATGTGTGCAGGAAAAATTCTGCAACTAGTGGGCTACTAATCTGCTACACATCTTCTATTTACTAGAAAGACTTCAGCCTCAGTAGTAATACCACTGAAGCAGTCCAGGCACATCATGAGCCAGTAATAACACCACACCGCATACTATATTGTAGACACAAGGGGTAATGCGCAATATGCTATCAGTGTAAGCAGGCGGACTGTACATGGATGGTGCCCTGTGCAGCAGTTTCTAATGATTACTGACAGTTACTGGTACCTCGATAAAGAAGGCCACTTCCAATCACTGTTTTTAAAGTTGTAAAATTGAAGGCCGAAGTTCTTCGCTAAAGTCTCACGGGACTTTAGACTTAACAAAGTTTTGCCTCAGCAAAGCCCATACATTTTAATGATGTAAGGATCTTGCCCAAATAGTACCATACA
Source organism: Rhinella marina (assembly GCA_900303285.1). Taxonomy (NCBI): domain Eukaryota; kingdom Metazoa; phylum Chordata; class Amphibia; order Anura; family Bufonidae; genus Rhinella; species Rhinella marina. The sequence goes on from ONZH01016607.1 coordinate 17,899, forward strand.
TTGATCTAATAACAATTCCATGCTCTTGACTAAAACAGTGCTAAATAGTATATATATATATATATATATATATAATCAATTCAAAGTATAAAGGTCACAGTATATATATATATATATATATATATATAGAACCCCAATAAAGGTCCCCTTCTAAAAAGTGCTAATACAAAAAAGGAAATACAACAGGTAAGGCCGAAGCAGAATAAGTAGCCAGAATTACTGACCCATAATAATAATGAACGCCCCCATGCATTTCATCTGCTGCCTTAATCTGGGGGTAGCGCTGCTGTGTGTGACAGCTCTAATTATTCACAGGAGTCCCTGCTGCCAGAAGTATGAGCAAGAGGGGAGAAGGTGAGCTCGCTGCAGAGCGGTCATGTGTTCCCAACCACAGGACACACATTCACAGCAGGCAAGGGGCAAGAGACCCAATGGCACACACAGTGCATGCGCACACAGTAGAGAGTATTGATCACACCATGTTGGGGAAGGGCAATAAGACCAAATGCAGAATGATAACAAATGAGGGGGAAAATAAAGAAAAATATATTGAGAATTACTAAAGTGGTAAAAGCTGAATACACCACAATATATATATCTTATCTTATATATATTGTGTAAGAGTGTATGTAACATGGGGAAATATATAAATAAAATTAAAGAGTTGTCCGAGTCAGATATAACCTCTTCTTTACCCATTTACTATGTATGAGTGGAGCATCAGAGCATCCCCCTTGCCTTGCACTGCATCGCACCAGCCAAGGTTTGTCTTTTTACTGCCAGTGAAGTAGTAGTGATACCCGCTTCTAAAACAGCCTAGGGCAGCGTTACAGACCACCCGGTGCAAGTGATGTCACTGGGCTCACTGCTAGGCATTAGTCTCCACCTAACATGGTGAAGAGATGCCCGGTACTGGCAGTAAACAGATCTACCCTGCACGATGTAGTGCAAGGCTAGGGGAGCATTGGAGCAAGAAAATTCTCCGATGCTCCACTCATAAATGAGTAAAGAAGAAGTTATATACTCCTTTAAGTGACTGAGTGCAAACCAAATGTGGAAAAAAAATGCAAGTGCACGTTAAATGATTGAGTGATGAAGTGTGTAATAAAAATTGATAAAAAAAAAAAAACATGGTTCAGCTCATCCTGATCAGACCATCCAATCTATTCCCATTGGCCAATTCTTCTGCAAGACAAAGACCTGTTCGACCAAGAAGGATTTTTTACAACGTTATGAGTTGAGATAGAAATTCATCGACAAGTGCTATAGGAGTACATGTATCAAACGGGCCTTTGCACATGCTATTCCACACAAAGATCTGAACCACAAATAAGAGGAACCATATGGTGAGATTTGTGACTTTTAATTCAAGGCGGAAAAACGCCACCGTGAAAGTATGCAGAGGCCGGCACTTTTCCTAAAGTGTGTAAGCACCTCCATGTTAAAAAAAATTAATTTGGAAAAATTAATCCAGCCAGCGAAGGAAGCAATATGGACAATCACATTACATTAGTAAGTGCATTAGCTTCATCTACATGATAAATGCTACTTGCTGAAGTGAGATCACCGCTTTAAGTCACATCTTGCGCTTTTTTTTTTACATATTTGTTTTGCACTTTATTGATGTATTTCCCTATGTTACATGATATATCTATTGTGGTGAATTCAGCTTTTACCACTTTGATATTTTTGTATATATTTTTTTTTTACTTCCCCCTTATTTATTATGTTGCATTTAATCTTCCATAGACCTTCCTCAAATGGCATGATCAATACACTCTACTGTGTGTGCCGTTTGCTCTCTTCCTCCCTGTCTAATATGGATGTGTGTGCTGTAGGTGGAAGCATGTGACCATCCTGCGGTGCGCTCACCTGCTCTCCTCCTTGACGCACTTCTGACATCAGGAACAGGGGACAATTCATGTGCCATGTAATTAAATGGAGAGTGTTTCACTATACACCTGATCATCATTTCCCTATGACATTCCCTATTATTATCGGTCAGTAATTCTGCACTATTTAGGTTTATCTGGCTACTTAGTCTGCTTCAGTTTTACCTGTTGCATTTCCTTTTTTGGATTAGCCCTTTTTAAGAGGGACTTTTATTAATATTGTATAGATACGTGTGCATTCAGCTATACTTATTATTGTTATTTTGGTAGTAATCATCTCACAGCACTTTACACTTTATTTTTCGAATTGCTACCCATTTGTATTCATGAACCATTACCTTATTTATGATATATATATATATATATATATATATATATATATATATATATATATACTTATATTTAGCATCAAAGGTGTAATACAAAATCAGTCTTCAAAGTCTAGTTATAGGGAAAAGGTATTTTGGCCTGGTACAGCTGAATTATCTGCACTCTTGTAGTTGGTGCTCCTCAGTTTTATGATCATTGACACAGAACTTTCAGTCGAGGTGTAAGGCTATGGAACTAAAACCGAACTGGTGGTCAGCAAATGCGGCGTACCAGACACGCTTTGCGCAAGCCGTCGCGCTCTGAACACCCTTGAGGGCCGGGGTACTCTTCACCTGCTTCCTGCAGGAAGGGGGGCTTATGCAGAGCCCTTCCCAGGTGCCAGTAGCGAGGCGGCTGGTGGCTGGGCACACCGACCACAGTTGGGCAAAAACTACCAGAGGGTACTGGGAGATAAATGCAGTGTAATGGTTAGAGACGAGAGCAAGGTCAAAACATAAACCAGGACACGAGAACCAGCAGAACACCAGTACCAAAGCTGAAGCAGATAACCAAAGAGAAACACTCACCAGATAGCTTAGTTCCAGCCAGGGGCGTCGCTAGGGCTTTTTATCCGGGGCTGGGGCCTCGAATCAAACTAACACTGCCCCGAACATCGGGAGACTGTTTGCTACTGCACTGCACTATTCACTTACTCCATTACACTGCCTGGGTGCCGGCGCCATCTAGTGGACTAAAGACTGCAAGCCAGATCAGGGCACAGACTGAGCACACACAGCAGTCTAGAAGAAGGCTCCTCCTCCCAGCCTGCTCCCAGCCAGAGGAGCGGACACTGCTGTAAGTAAGAATTGCTAGTTAGAGCCCCCTACCCCCTCCCCTCTCTTATTTCTTGGCTAGCTGTGGTGCCTGTTAACCCTTACCCTCTTATCCACCAGCTGGTGTTTATGCAGCCAGACATTCCCAGGGCTGGTGTAAAGTGGTGCAGCTGTGTAGTCAGGGCCTAGGTCGGAGAGGGAGGGGGAGGGTTGTCAGGCCATGCAGTGCTTACACCTAGACAAGTTATGGTGCTCACTCCTGCCTTGTGCTCCTCCTCTAGCTGTAGAACTGCCCTTAAAATTCATGATGGAGCCCCAGAAATCCTGCTTAAAAGTAAGTGTGTAGTATGTGTGTGATGTGTAATATGTAATGGTGTGTGATGTGTAATATGTAATGGTGTGTGTGATATAAAATATGTAATGGTGTGTGTGATGTGTAATATGTAATGGTGTTTGTGATGTGTAATATGTAATGGTGTGTGTGTGATGTGTAATATGTAATGGTGTGTGTGTGTAATATGTAATGGTGTGTGTGATATAAAATATGTAATGGTGTGTGTGATGTGTAATATGTAATGGTGTTTGTGATGTGTAATATGTAATGGTGTGTGTGTGTAATATGTAATGGTGTGTGTGTGTGATGTGTAATATGTAATGGTGTGTGTGTGTGATGTGTAATATGTAATGGTGTGTGTGTGTGATGTGTAATATGTAATGGTGTGTGTGTGTGATGTGTAATATGTAATGGTGTGTGCGTGATGTGTAGTATGTAATGGTGTGTGTGTGTGATGTGTAATATTTGATGGTGTGTGCGTGATGTGTAGTATGTGATGGTGTGTGTGTGATGTGTAATATGTAATAGTGTGTGCGATGTGTAATATGTAATAGTGTGTGTGATGTGTAGTATGTTCCTGCATGTAATACAGGATGTATTAAATGTACTTTATTTTGTACAGTGTATGGTGGCATCAATGCCTCTATATACTATACAGCACTTATTAAGATTGACCCTAGTGAAGATTTAGGCTTCATTCACACGACTGTATGTGTTTTGCGGTCCGCAAATTGCGGATCCGCAAAAAAAACGGATGACGTTCCGTATGGCATCCGTGTTTCCGTTTTTTTTGCGGATCCATTGTAACAATGCCTATCCTTGTCAGCAAAACGGACAAGAATAGGACATGTTCTATCTTTTTTGCGGAACGGAAATATGGACATACGGAAACGGAGTACCTTCCGTTTTTTTTGCGGACCCGTTGAAATGAATGGTTCCGCATATGGTCCACAAAAAAAACGGAATGGACACGGAAACAAAATATGGTCATGTGAATGAAGCCTAAGAAAGGGGTCTAACAGAAGCAGCAGAGAGCTGAACTCTGTCAGTCCTCTAGGTCATCCGCCACAACCATTACTGTATTTGCCTTACATGCCACAATCAGCATAGATTGGGGCATCTATGAATTGATAAGGAATAGAGATGAGCGAACGTGCTCGTAACGAGCACTGTACCGCTTGGCTCCCCTGCGCTTGCATAGGCGCAGGCAGCCGCTTCCGTCCTCCTCACCCGACGGAAGCGGCTGCCTGTGCCCATACGAGCGCAGGGGAGCCGAGCGGTACAGTGCTCGTTACGAGCACGTTCGCTCATCTCTAATAAGGAATGTCTGGTTTTATCTTATAAAAAAAAAACAGTACATGGCAGTGTGCGGCGGGAGGGTCGACTTAGAGGACTGGGCCATATTCACTGGGGCTTGGGCCCCGGATCTTTTGAGACCCTAGCAACGCCCCTGGTTCTAGCACTGAAAGTAACTGAAATAATCAGCAATGTGTGAGAGCAAACAGCTAGTTTAACCCCTTAACGCCCAATGACGGCTTATCCCGTCATGGGCAGGAGCCGCTTGCCGCCCCATGACGGGATAAGCCGTCATGGCATTAAACTGTTACCATGTCTGATGACATGGTGACAGTGCTGAGACCCCGGCTGTTACTTACAGCCAGGGGTCTCAGCTAACCAGCCCGGGACCAATGGGGGCGGTCCCGGGCTAGTGATCGCTGTGATTGGCTAGTCTGTTCAGACTAGCCAATCACAGCGATCGTAACTGAAATAAACTGTAAAATAAAAAAATAAATAAATTTAACAATATATTTTATATATATATATATATATCCCCCCCACCCCACTGTTTTCTCTGATGGCCGATTGGGGGAAGGGGGGAGTAATGTGTGGGCGGGCGGGTGATGTGCGGGCGGCTGCGGCGGGAGTGCCGCCCGCAATGATTTTTCAGGATGGCGAGCGGTTTTCAAGCAGAGTATCAGCATACAGCTGATACTCTGCTTGAAACTGCTGACATCGGTGCTGGCACAGATGTCAGCAGTTTAACCCCTTCCATGCCGCGGTCCGTAGGGACCGCTGTATGGAAGGGGTTAACAGGGAGGGAGCTCCCTCCCTCTCCCATCGGGCGCTGCGGTGCGCTGGCAGCGCCGATGGTGTGGCCAGAAGAGAGGGAGGAAGCTCCCTCTCCCTCCCATCAGGACGCTGCTCTGCTGTGGCAGCGTCCCGATGGTTACCATGGCAACCAGACGCTTTCAGAAGCGTCTGGCTTGCCATGGTGTAATAGAACAATCAGACCCACTGGATCTTCAAGAACCAAGTGGGTCTGAGTCTAAGAAGGTTAAAAAAAAAGTGTAAAAAAATTTTAAATAAAAGTGTAAAAAAAAGTTTAAAAAAAATCCCATTTTCCCCCCAAAATTTGAAATTAGTAAAAAAAGATAAAAAATACCCCAAGCATGTTAGGTATCGCCACGTTCGTAACAACCTGCTCTACAAAAATATCACATGTCCCGACCCCTCAGGTGAACACCTTAAAAAAATAAAAATAAAAACAGTTTCAAAAAAGCTATTTTTGTCACTTTACATCACAAAAAGTGTAATAGCAAGCGATCAAAAAGGCGTATGCCCCTCAAAATAGTACCAATCTAACCGCCACCTCTTCCCGCAAAAAATGAGCCCGTACCTGAGACAATTGCCCAAAAAATAAAAAAACTACAGCTCTCACAATGGAGACACTAAAACATGATTTTTTTTGTTTCAAAAATGAAATTATTGTGTAAAACTTAAATAAATTAAAAAAACTATACATGTTAGGTATCGCCACGTCCATAACAACCTGCTCTACAAAAATATCACATGAGTTAACCCCTCAGGTGAACACAGTAAAAAAAATAAAATAAAAACAGGGTCAAAAAAGCCATTTTTTGTCACTTTACATCACAAAAAGTGTAATACCAAGCGATCAAAAAGGCATATACCCCTCAAAATAGTACCAATCTAACCGTCACCTCTTCCCGCAAAAAATGAGCCCCTACCTGAGACAATTGCCCAAAAAATAAAAAAACTACAGCTCTCACAATGGAGACACTAAAACATGATTTTTTTTGTTTCAAAAATGATATTATTGTGTAAAACTTAAATAAATAAAAAAAACTATACATGTTAGGTATTGCCACGTTCGTAACAACCTGCTCTACAAAAATATCACATTAGTTAACCCCTCAGGTGAACATAGTAAAAAAAAAATAAAAACTGAGCCAGAACAGCCATTTTTGTTTACCTTGCCTAACAAAAAGTGTAATATAAAGTGATCAAAAATCATATGTACCCCAAAATAGTATCAATAACACTGTCACCTTATCCCTTAGTTTCCAAAATATGGGCACTTTTTGGTTGTTTCTACTGTAGGGGTGCATCGGGGGGCTTCAAATGGGACATGGTGTCTCAAAACCAGTCCAGCAAAATTTGCCCTCCAAAAACCATCAGGCGCACCTTTCCTTCTGCGCTTGGCCATGCGCCCATACAGTAGTTTACAATCACATGCGGGGTGTTTCTGTAAATCGCAGAATCAGGGTAATAGTTTTTGAAGTTTTTTTTGCTATTAACCCTTGATGTGTTACAGGAAAAAATGGATTAAAATGGAAAATCTGCAAAAAAAAGTGAAATTTTGAAATCTCATCTCCATTTTCCTTTAATTCTTGTGTAATACATAAAGGGTTAACACAGTTTGTAAAATTAGTTTTGAAAACCTTGAGGGGTGTAGTTTCTAAAATGGGGTCATTTATGGTGGCTTCTATTATGTTAGCCCCACAAAGTGACTTCAGAACTGAACTGGTGCTTAAAAAAATGGTTTTGGAAAATTTCTAAAAAATTTAAAGAATTGCTTCTAAAATTCTAAGTCTTCTAACATCCCCAAAAAATAAAATTACATCTACAAAATGATGGCAACATAAAGTAGACATATGGGACATGTAAAGTAATAACTATTTTGTGAGGGATCACTATCTGCCTTAATAGCAGAGAAATTCAAAGTTTGAAAATTACAAATTTTTCCAAATTTTCTGTAAATTTAGGATTTTTTTTATAAATAAAGGTGATTTATATTGACTCAAATTTACCACTGTCGTGGAGTACAATGTGTCACAAAAAAACAATCTTGGAATCAGTCGAATCGGTGAAAGAATCCCAAAGTTATGAATTGATAAAGTGACACATGGCAGATTTTAAAAATGTGGCTTTGGCATTAAGTGTAAAAGTAGCTTCGGCCTTAAGGGGTTAAATAGCCCTCCTGGGATCACATGACATTGCTGACATCACACCCAATCTCCACCCTCAGGCCAAGGAAGCACAGGTGAGGACTGAGTGGGTGAAAATGAGAAAACCTCCCACCACCTCCCTGACTCAGGAGATAAAGTGGTAAGTGATAAAGCATCAGTGCTGGGAATGACGGCGTCCCGTCTCCCAGCAATACCAGGACGTGTAGTGTGTCTCATAGAATGACGCGCGCGCATGAAACGGGGATGTAAAATGGATGTAAACCCCGGGGTTGACACCCTGCCCCTCGTGGCCAGAGGGGCCAGAGATCTGACACAAGGATGCGAATGTTTTAGCCATAAACCATGATTCTGGTTGAAAGGTTCCGGTATAAAAGCAGATGTGATTATATATTCACATTATCACAGGATATACTCTTTCAAAGCAAATGCTAATTGACTAAAGCGGCAAATGTGGGAATCTAACCAAAAAGGCAATGGATTGAAAGTTTTGTTGACTACATTCACACTGAGTAAGCACTGCGGGAAGAGTTCTGGCGTGTAATCCAGAAATGTCATCCTCTGGGATGAGCACTCATCTTCATAGGAACAACTATCACAATGCGCGATTACTGCATCATGTCCTGGGGAAAAAGAGGAGGAAAACAGCTCAGACCTACTAGTGGTGTACTCCGCTATTTACTCTCTACCTCTGCTGAAGGGGGGCTTTAGAAATACAGAAAACAATGGGTTAAAGAAACCTTATATCAATGTGAGAATTTAGTCAAGGATTCCAAGGAATGCACTGATTGTGAATATGATCAATGTATTATATTTAAATTGCTTGGGTCTTAAGAGTGACCTGGATAGATTAGATAGATAGATAGATAGATAGATAGATAGATAGATAGATAGATAGATAATAGAAAGAGATAGATAATAGAAAGAGATAGATAGATATGAGATAGATAGATAGATAGATAATAGAAAGAGATAGATAATAGAAAGAGATAGATAGATATTAGATAGATAGATAGATAGATAGATAGATAGATAGATAGATATGAGATAGATATTAGATAGATAGATAGATAGATAGATAGATAGATAGATAGATAGATATGAGATAGATAGAGAGATAATAGAAAGAGATAGATAGATAGATAGATAGATAGATATGAGATAGATAGATAGATATGAGATAGATAGATAGATATGAGATAGATAGATAGATAGATAGATATGAGATAGATAGATATAAGATATATAGATAGATATTAGATAGATAGATAGATAGATAGATAGATAGATAGATAGATATGAGATAGATAGATAGGAGATAGATAATAGAAAGAGATAGATAGATAATAGAAAGAGATAGATAGATAATAGAAAGAGATAGATAGACAGACATAGTATATAGATATTGTATTACACACAGCTCCACAGAGTCTCCAGCACTGCCATAACTGTACCAACAGTGATTAGTAACTCCTGCCAACTCCATCTGATGCCCCATACTCCACTCATCTGGGTGGGGCTGATGTGCCCAACAAACTCCACAAGAACACGGCCTCCCCATGTGGCCAGCACCTAATAGTCGGGGTCCGCCTCACCCCCATCCCAGCTGTAAGTGCGGAACTCACCAGCCTGGATTTGGTGCGTTGCAGGAATTCCTCCATAGTGAGCGCTGGGGTAATCCCTGGGGATGCCCGTCTGGTGGTGCTGGAGATGCCCGCACCTGCTGCCCTGCTCCCCCAGCTGTGGCAGCTCCCCGGTAAAGAGTCAGTGGCGGCCGCGCAGCAGGAGCTCCCCTACCGCTTTCCCCGGGAGAAAGCTGCTGCTGCCGCGGGAGCGCGCATGGAACCTCTCCAAGGTGCTGAGCCACCGCGCAGTGCGGGCGGGCTACTGTAACCCCTTCACCGCCAGGACAGACATCACAGCCTCAGCAGTCCAGTCAGCCACAGTGCCTCCAGCCCTACAGGAAGCTGCTCCGTCACTTCGATAAGGACCGGGGACCACTGACCCCATTACTCTTCTCATGGCAACGGAAGTACATGCAGCCCCAGGAAGATCACATTAGGATCCCAAAATATCGGAGGGCGCTGAAGAATATGTATCTTGTAATTTATTTTCTCACTGATCACAAGGTGCTGCCCCAAACAAGTGACCAATAATAAAATGTAAGCATGTGCTAATACTCTTACATGGAAACACAAGTAACATACAGTATTTGGCAGGCTATATTGTCTAACGCATTGGATGGTGCAGAATACTTCCCTACAGTGTATGACACAATATCACACATGAAACTGAAAATACAGTAAGTACTTTTGCACTTTGGAGTGCACCTGCCCAATGCAGGAGTGACTACTGTGCATGCTACAGCTGTGATGTCAGCACTGCTGTGGATGACGTCATGTTGCCGCTTTCTTCAGGATTTTGGAAGCTCGCCAAGCGCGCCCCCGCAGGAAGCGCGAAACAGCAGGACGGGAGAGCCAATCAGCTAGGAGACAGCGGCTCAGCACTGCAAGAGTGGACAGCGCCCAAGAGGGTGGAGGGGCGCGCCCCGTGTGGCGCACCTAGTGAGCTCATTGCTTAGTCTGCTGACAGGGAGTCTTGTCTTTGTTCCATTCACTTCATAAACCTGTAGAGGACAGATGTGTAAGTAGTACAGTAAGTGGTGATGTAATACATGGTGATGTCGCTTCCTTATAATACAGCATTGCATAAGACTTAGAGGAGCTGTATGTGGTCAGCACGATTTACATACATGTAGTATATATATATATAATGTGCAGGGAAATAGGAGAAAGTTTTATAAGGGCAGAGGCTGGCGTGCAAAGCACTTTTTGTAATCTCACACATAATAGCCATTATGCCTAAAAGATACCTACAGACCAATGCTCAGCACTGCAAAATGATTTTAATTAACCCTATTAGAGGGTTTTTAGTTTTTCATTCCTTGCCTTTCTGGGACGATAACTTTTTTTCGGTTCACATAGCTGTATGAGGACTTGTTTTTTGCTGGACAAGTTGCACTTTCTAATTCCACCATTTAATATTGCATACAATATAGCGGGGAGCTGGAAAAAATAAATTCCAAATGGGGTGATATTGGATAAAAAAAATGTAAGAATTCCACAACAGTTTTATGGGTCTTGTTTTTAAGGCGTTCCCTATAAGGTAAAACTGACTTGTTACTTTCTTTCTCTGGGTCAGTACCATTACAGCGATACCACATATGTATAGTTTTTCTTGCACTTTAAAGGAAATCTGTCACCAGGATAATCACTATTGAAGTAAAGCCATAGTCTAATAGCACTTAGTACCTTATTTTTAGATGTGCCTTTGTTTCAACAATAGAGGTTTTCTATCTTCTGAAAATCCAGTTTATTTGGTATGCAGATCAGCCAGTAAGGTGCCCAGAGAGGCGTCACTCTTACAGGAAGGAAACCCACCCCTCCTACATCACATTCAAGCCATAACTCAGCCCCCTTTTCCCTGCTCTCAGCATGAGGGCGGGATTGGGCACTAGCTAGAGGCGTGCCTGGGCTCCTTCCTGCAAGGGCTCCTTCATTTGCATACCAAATAAACTGGATTTTCAGAAGATAGAAAACATTTATTGCTGAAACAAAGGCAAATCTGGAAATACGGTCCTAAGTGCCACTAGGCTATGGCTTTACTTCAGTAGCAATTATCCTGGTGACAGATTCCCTTTAAAGGAATCCCACGAAAAATATTCTACAGTTTTCAAACCAGCAGCTGGATCCAAATACTTTTGTAATTGCATGTGATTAAAAATCTTGTATAGCTACTGAGTTATTCAATAAAATGTATCTGTATACTGCCACTTAATTTCTTATTTCTTTGACCTGCTCACTGAGAAGGCCGCACATGCTCAGTTTCATCTTTCAACCTGCCTCCTGAGCTGTGATAGGAGGAGCTAAGACACGCCTCCTGAGCTGAAGCAGAAAAGACACTCCCCTTGAGCTGTCAGCTTGATATAAATCTAGCAGAACAATGAATGTGGAGATCTCTGGACTCATGTGAGGTACATGGCCGGTTCTAGCTTTGTTAGAAAGGTATTGTCGTAGACTATATGATGTCTGATTTTCATTTTTTTACATTATTCGTGGATAACCCCTTTAATACTGAAAAAAAAAGTCAAAACTTTGGAAAAAAAATTTTTTCTTTTCATCGCCATTTTCTGAGCTCTGTAACTTTTTTGTAGTCGTGTACGGAGCTGTGTGAGGGCTCATTTTTGAGGGCTCATCTGTACATATCATTGATACCTTTCTGGGATGTGTGAATCTTTTTCATCACTTTTTATTTAATTATTTGTAGGAGGTGAAGCAACGAAAAAATAGTGAAACAGCCATTTTGACTTGTGTTTCCATTATCGCCTTTTACAGTATGGAAAAAATATCCATGATGTGTATTTTTTTATTGTTTACATTATTTTATTTACATTTTGGGGGCAGGGGGAGTGAATTGAATTTTTATATTTTTTTAAAAAATTTATTTTATTTCTAAAACTTTTTTAAAACTATTTTATGGTTCCCATAGAGAACCATAACAGGCAATCATCACATTGCTTCTGTCATACACGCCAATGCATTAGCATTGCAGTGTATGAGAGTTACAATGTATTCCTATGGAGCCCTGCCACAGGCTTTGGCTTAATAGGAGCTAATGTGCGTCAGCTTCAGTTCATTCTAGAGGACTGAAGCTGCCGCACAATGTATCTCCCCCGGGGGGAGCCGGAGCACACCCAGAGGCGCATGCTTCTGTGTTTTTGCACATTCAAATGTCGTGGTCAAGTTTGACAATGGCATCTGAAGAGTTAAAATAAAAGTCCATGATCGGCATTACTGCCAGTTGTGGACTATAACCATGGGTGTCTGCTGTATTAAACAAGTGTATAGGAACAAGCCGTCCGACTGGGGAACTTTTTGTATTTTAGCATAAGGCCATAACATAACGAAGTTTGAAAAAACTGAAAGGGTCTGAAGACTTTCCGATTGTACTGTAAACATTCAAATCACCCCCTTTCCCCATTTTAAAAATAAACAAACAATAAAAAAAAGATCATCAGTATTGCCCGGACCCAAAATGCCTATACTATCTAATATATAAAGCTGAATGTTTGTATGTATATATGTATGTCTGCCAAAGGAATCCGCACCATCACAGCTACAATCATGAAATTTGGCAAACAGGTACATCAGCTGTCCTGGAAGTTTTTAGAACGGGTCTCAGCTCTCCAGGACGTACCATTCCTGAGGTATTCCCAAAAAATGCATTAGCCAATAGAGGCCTGGTCACATGACCCTTATCAGCCAATAGAAGCTGGCAGGCAGTTAGTCTCCACACACACTGTTTTATACCAGGTTTCCATAACAACCCAGCCATTTTCCTTCACTGCTGTAGGTCTGCTTAAAAGGGGTAGGGCACTGTGGATGACACTGTTAAAGGGGTATTCCAGTTACCATAAATATAACTTATGTTTTAGACTAACTCATAATCAATTATTACCTAATATAATGTAAATTTCACATATTTACCGTTCAGTAGTAACAAAAGATGTTTTCTTCCACTGCTACTCACTGTGTTTCCTCATAAATTACCATGGCATCGATCCGTAATTCAGGCCACCCTCAAAAGAAGGACTTAAAAGCCCCATCCCCAGGTCCCACTAAGCCATGCCCCCGACTCGGTCAGGTCACACCCCCTTCCACTCCACAGTCGACCGGGGATTGAAAAAATGAAGGTAAAAATCATCTTCTGTCAGCTGCAGAAGTGGGAGGGAGGGTGACTTTCTCCCTGCAGTTCATGCTCAGAGTGCACAGTGCTGCTGTCTGAGAGTGAGCTGTTCAAAAGGACATCCCTGCGTCCATCCAGGCCCCGCGCATGACAGAGAACAGGGAGTCTGAAAGCCAGACTGTCCAGCCTACCCCCAACGTGAAGCCGTGCCACCGGTCCCCATGAAGCCACGCCCCTAAACACAAGCCACACCCCCTGGTCCCACTAAGTCACGCCCCCGACTCAGTCAGGCCACGCCGCATCTGACCAGGATTGAAAAAATGAAGGTAAAAATCAACTTCTGTCAGCTGCAGAAGTGGGAGGGAGGGTGACTTTCTCCCTGCAGTTCATGCTCAGAGTGCACAGTGCTGCTGTCTGAGAGTGAGCTGTTCAAAAGGACATCCCTGCGTCCATCCAGGCCCCGCGCATGACAGAGAACAGGGAGTCTGAAAGCCAGACTGTCCAGCCTACCCCCAACGTGAAGCCGTGCCACCGGTCCCCATGAAGCCACGCCCCTAAACACAAGCCACACCCCCTGGTCCCACTAAGTCACGCCCCCGACTCAGTCAGGCCACGCCGCATCTGACCAGGATTGAAAAAATGAAGGTAAAAATCAACTTCTGTCAGCTGCAGGAGTGGGAGGGAGGGTGACTTTCTCCCTGCAGTTTATGCTCAGACAGCACAGTGCTGCTGTCTGAGAGTGAGCTGTTCAAAAGGACATCCCTGTGTCCGTCCAGGCCCTGCACATGACAGAGGACAGGGAGTCTGAAAGCCAGACTGTCCAGCCTAAAACTGGACCTCTGGCCACCCTAGTGCCCACAGTGCCTGGATGGACGCAGGGATGCACACGCTTTCAGCAGATCACGCTCAGACAGCTTCTCCTCTGTGTCTTCATGGAGCGAGGGTGCGTGGCCTCATGTTTAGGGGTGTGGCTTCATGGGGACCGGGGCATGGCTTCACGTTTGGGGGCATGGCCAGTGAGGTCCAGGTTTCTGGGGTGAAGACAGTGGCCACCTAGCTGCTGGGGAGGTCACAGTTAAAGGGGAGGGCACTGTAGAGGTCACTCTCGATATCTTTTAGCGACACAAACACAAACATTAAATGAAATATACCCGGGCAAAGCCGGGTCCTTCTGCCAATATAAAAATATTTATCCCGTGTGGGGAACGGCGTAAGAGAAAAAAAAAATCTAAATGTCCAATTCACTGTTGTTTGGTCAACTCACCTCTCAAAAAAATTGAATAACAAATTATCAAAAAGTCATACACACTTGAAAAAGGTAACAATAAAAACTATATATCCTCCTACAAAAATGAGCCCCCATATCTCCGTAGACATAACAATAAAAAATTATGGGGGTCAAATATGCTGAAGCAAAGAAAAAAATACATTTTTTTTTAATTTTTTTTTTTAAAGAGAACGCCGTAAAAATGACAGCTATGGCAGAAATGCATTTTTGTTTCCAATACCACTCCAATAAACACAATAAAACGTAGCACAGCAGTCAATTAGTTCAATTCATATTGCCAAGTGAGCACCAAATCACTACTCATGACCATGAGGTACATCAAAGTTCCTTCTTTTCTTTACTCAATCTCCAAATTTCATATTTAAATACATACTTTTCATTTAGCATATAGAGAGTGCTGAGTTTTCTGCCCCATCTGCATGACGTTTCGATGGACACAACCTCCTATGAGTGGAGGTTCCTTGTAAGTTTGAGTTGCATTTCAGCAAATGGAGTCCTTAATTCCGAGAAATACATATACTTATCCATTCAAAGCCATCAAGGAAGCGTCTGACTCCAAATTTATTCTGCAACAGGACAACCCGAAACATACAGCCAATATCATTAGGAACTATCCTTAGCATAAAGAAGAACAAGGAGCCCTGAAAGTGATAATATGGCCCCCATGGAGCCCTCATCTCAACATCACTGAGTCTGTTTGGGAAACCTAAAGAGACAGAAGAAGTTCTGCGGTTAGTTCTTCCTACCACATTTCTTCAAAAACTGTGCAAGTGTACTGAACATTACTATGAAAAAGTATTTGCCCCTTTACAGATTTCTTTTGGTTTTGTCACACTTTGTCAAACAAAATTGAATATCAGGCAAAGATAACCTGAGTAAATATAAAATGCAGTTAAGTTATTATCTGTGGAGTTAAATAGGACTGCAGGTGACATCTACTACATTATCTGTACTCCGGGAGTTATCACTGGGTTATTGGTGGTGTTACACAGGACTGCAGGGAACACCTACTACATTATTTGTACTCAGAGTCTGAGTACAAGTAATGTAGTACATGTCACCTGTACTCCTATGTAACACCACAGATAACTGTGATAACTCTCTGAGTACAGATAATGTAGTAGAGGTCACCTGCAGTCATATGTAACACTACAGATAGCACAGTGATAACTCTGAGTACAGATAATGTAGTAGATGTCACCTGCAGTCCTATGTAACACCACACATAACACAGTGATAACTGAGTACAGATAATGTAGTAGATGTCACCTGCAGTCCTATGTAACACCACAGATAACTGTGATAACTCTTTGAGTACAGATAATGTAGTAGATGTCACCTGCAGTCATATGTAACACTACAGATAACACAGTGATAACACTCTGAGTACAGACAATGCAGTAGATGTCGCCTGCAGTCCTATGTAACACCACAGATAACAGTGATAACTCTCTGAGTACAGATAATGTAGTAGAGGTCATCTGCAGTCCTGTGTAACACCACAGATAACACAGTGATAACTCTCTGAGTACAGATAATGCAGTAGATGTCACCTGCAGTCCTATGTAACACCACAGATAACAGTGATAACTCTCTGAGTACAAATAATGTAGTAGAGGTCATCTGCAGTCCTATGTAAGGCTACTTTCACACTAGCGTTTTAAAATTCCGGTATTGAGTTCCGTCATAGGGGCTCAATACCGGAATAAAACGCTTCAGTTTTGTCCCCATTCATTGTCAATGGGGACAAAACTGAACTGAAGACAACGGAATGCTCCTGAAAGCATTCCGTTCCGTCTTCAGACCGGAGAACAAACCGCAGCATGCTGCGGTTTGCTCTCCGGTCCAGGCATCCGCACCAAGACGGATCCGGAATGACCCCCAATGCAAGTCAATGGGGGTGGATCCGTCTGGTGTGACCATAATGGTAACCGGATCCGCCCTCCATTGACTTTCAATGGAGTCCATTACGGATCCGGCTACACATAGACACATACAGACACACACATAAACATAAACATACACACACATATAGACTCACACAGGTCACGATTCCCCACAGCGCCCTCTGCTGGGCGCCTGGTGGAATCGTCATGATTCCACCAGGCGCCCAGCAGAGGGCGCTGTGCGGAATCGTGACCTGTGTGAGCCGTCCTGTCCCTCTGACGCTCCGAAGACCTGCCGGGGAGCATGTAAGTATGTATGTGTGTTTGTATGTCTATATGTGTGTTTATGTTTATGTTTATGTGTATGTATGTACTGTGTGACATGTGTGGGGCCGGAGCGCGGTTCCGGCTCCACACATGTCACTGCGGCAGGCCTGATCCGGCAGCACCCTTCACCTGCCGGATCAGGCCTGCCGCCAGTGTGAAAGTAGCCTAACACCACAGATAACAGTAATAACTCTCTGAGTACAGATAATTTAGTAGATGTCACCTGCAGTCCTATTTAACACCATGCACTATACAGTGATAACTCTCGGAATATAGATAATGTAGTAGATGTTACCTGCAGTCCTATTTAACACCATGCACTATACAGTGATAACTCTCGGAGTATAGATAATGTAGTAGATGTTACCTGCAGTCCTATATAACACCCCAAGTAAAGCAATAATAACTCTCTGGGTAGAAATAATGTAGTAGATCTTCCCTACAGTCATATGTAAAACCCCAGATAACACAATAATAAGCCTATGGGTAGAAGCTGTGTGGAATCACAGCTTAGAGGGACAGTGTAGCCCTAAGCGCTGCTAAATTCATTGTGTGCATATGATCATTTGGAGTGGCATTAGGCCCCACAGAGTTGTCGGGCCAGGGCTGCCAACCCAAGCTCCAATATTATAGACCACCATTGCCCTGTATTATAGAATTCATGTTATTATACAGTGGTCCCTCAAGATACAATATTAATTGGTTCCAAGAGGACCATTGTAGGTTGAAACCATTGTAAGTTAGTAAACGGTTCCAAAGCCCCAAAATGTCATCCAAGTTATGAGAAAATGAAGATTTATTAAATATAAGCAGATAACTAAGATAGATAAGGCAGTTCCTTACATAGGAATAGCTGCTAACTGGTAACTAATCCAGCTATTTTACCAGAGAAGTGGTCTTGATTGGTTGGATCTGAGTCTGAGACATTGTATGTTGAGTCTAGTTTCAACTTCTGATGGGTCAGAAAAGACCATTGTATGTTGAAAATATTGTATCCTGAGGCCATTGTATCTTGAGGGATCACTGTAGTTTTTTAAATGGGTGTTTTTGATAGCTTGTATAAACTATTTGTAAAACCTTACAACATACTCAGGACTATATCTTGATGATATTTCTCCCATATCAGTGATGCTGCAGAACAGAGATCATTCAGAAATGTTTTAATATGCTAAGAATGTTCCTGGCATTCATGTTGATGCACTAATACAACGAGACAAGCGGGCTCCAAAGTTATCTAATTAAATGAATTTATGAGCATGGGTCTAACCAAGCCCTAATTCAATAAGTATATGTGTCGTCTGAAAACAGAAAGGGCTACCCATAAAATGAATTTTAACTGCAATGAAAAGGATTTTTTTTTAGCAGAGTCACAAACAGTTCGACATGAAGCAACCATGATATATTTCTAGAAATTGTCATTAAAATAAATTACTGAAATACAGTACTGTGCAAAAGTTTTAGGCAAGGCAAGTATGGAGTAAATGTTTAAAGTAAAAATGCTTTAAAAATAAAAGTATTACTGTATTTTTTGCCCCATAAGATGCACTTTTTCCCCCCCTGTGGCATGAAGAAGACAGAGCGCTCTGAAGGTGAGGAGCGGTGGCGTCTGGAGCAGGAGAGGTAAGTTTTTATTTTATCTGATTTTATCTGATGTGATGCATGGAGGCTCATCTGAGGTCTGAATAGGGTTTGGGGGTCTGACTGGGGCTGGGAGCTGAGATCTGATTAACATTGGGGGTCTGATTGCTGGCCTGATCTGAGGTCTTATGAAAAATATTTTTTTCTTATTGTCCTTCTCTAAAACCTAGTTGCGTCTCGTGGGCCAGTGCATCTTATGGGCCAGTGCATCTTATAAGGTGAAAAATATGGTAATCGTTCATTTTTATCAATTAACAATACAATGTGAATGAACAAAAGAGAAATATAAATCAAATCAATATTTGGTGTGGCAACCCTTTGCCTTCAAAACAGCATCAATTCTTCGAGGTGTACTTACACACAGTTTTTGAAGTGAGAGGTTGTTTCAGACATCTTGAAGAACTAACCACAGATCTTCTGTGAATGTAGGGTTGCTCATATCCTTCTTGATGAAGTTGAGCTCAAGGCTCTGTGGATGGTCATATCATCACTTTCAGGACTCCTTATTCTTCTTTATGCATAAAGCTGTTGTCCGGGTTCAAGGCTGAACCCAGATATCACCTTTTCTGTATTCCCTTACTATGTATGAGAGGAGCATCAGAGCATTTCCTTGCTCCAATGTTCCCCTTTGCCTGGCTGCAACACTCAGCAAGAGCCACTGTTTGTTGTGAGCCGGTGACATATAGGTCTTCACTACGCTAACCGGAGACTTCTGCCTAGCAGTGAGCCCGTTGACAACACCGGCATAAATTGGTAGTGTATAGTACTGACCTACGCTGTTTTGGAGGCGGGTACTATAGTACCAGTAGAGATGAGAGAATCTATTCGCCACTTCGTAGATTCATATCGAATCTTGGAAATTTTTAGGTGCGAAGCGAATCCGAATTTCTTTGGATTCGCTTTGTATTATTCGTAAATCTTCGCAAAATTTAACACGCTAACGATACGTACAATACGTATGAAGCATAAGAAATGTACGCATTGTGCGTGAGGCGGGGTACGCCCACGCAAGAGCGGAAAAGTGAAGATACGCTCCTCTCAGAACTGGAAAAAAACAGCCCGGCCCACAGGGATCTAACTGTTTTGCACTCCTCCCTCAGTACTCCACCCTCCTCTGAAGTTTGAACCAGTTTAGACCAGCGCTGACCTCAGAGCAAGAGGCAAGCATCATCATGGCTAAAAAACAGCTGCACCCCAAATTGGAACAAAATGTTTTTTGGAGACGAGTTCCCTGAACCACCACCCGCTCAAGACATCAGGGTATCACAACCCAGGTTCAGTGCCTGTGTCTTCCTTACCCCCTGCTGAGGTTGCTGTCGCTGCGACTCGTGAGGCGGCTAGAGCGTCTGCTGTGGCACGTGTGGCAGGAACGTCTGCTGTGGCTCGTGCGGCTGGAACGTCTGCTGTGGCTGGTGTGGCTGGAGCATCTGCTGTGGCTCGTGCAGCGGAGGCGGCTGGAGCGTCCACTTTGCCGCCCAGGAGGAGATCCACCTCTTCCATATGCCAAAACCCAATTGTTCCAACATCTGTGATGGCCCATGCACAGACCCTGTGGGACTATAAAACCGCAGTGGAGGACTGGGTCATCCAGGCACCCTAGGCCAGGAGATCCTTCATTGGAACGGCGAAAGGGAACTGTGCTTTGGTTTTCCGTTGGCAGAGGGTCTGGCTTCCTGCAGAATGACGAGGATGGAAAGGAATATTTTGTGGGCCGCAGGTCGGTGAAACGGCCATACCTGCCACAACATTGTCATAGCCTGTACGTGGGGGATCAGGTGGAGTACACCCCCATGGCGTCCCTTTGGCCCATTTGCGACCGGAGTTACCCTCCTTTCAAAGCCACTGGTACCTACAAGGGAACCAGAAGTGTGGCCAGATGAACCACCAGGTCCAGGACGTTTGCGTTGCCTGCAGGAGTTCCCAGATGGCATCCTCCGGTTCAGGGAAAAGCCACAGTCTCAGCCAGAGCCTCTGATTCCTGGACTGCCAGCACCACCACCACAGTCCTTACAGCTGGGTCAGCTGACCACGTTATCGTTCACCTTCCAATCCACAATCATCCACTAATACCAGCTGCCATGGAAGATGAAGCCTGCAGCACCTGGGGAATCTGGGTCTTCCCTGGATGCAACCTTTCCGGAACCGCTGCAGCCGGAAGCCCTTACCCCTGCTGTCCCGGCAGGAGCATCCGGAAAAGCGAAAATGGCTGCAGCGCTCACCAGCGTCACCACCACCTGGACCCGGTCAAGTCGAACTTCAGGAAGAAGAGGGCGCTGGAGTTCCAGCACCACAGCGAGCATGGCCTACAAGAGGCAGGAGCGTCCTCTGATGAGCTTCAGCAGCAACTAGAGCGAGGAGGAATTTAGGTCCCTCATCTGAGGAACCCAACTACTGGCAGTGTCAAGGACACTGCAGGAGGACCTATGGGAGCCACACCATGGACTGCACCTAATGGGTGAGATGCTAGTTGGCAGTTGTTTTTGTTTAGTTTGTGTTGCCCTCGTTTGACTCTCACCCAGATGGGCATGGCTGTCAGGACTCCTCCCATTCTGCAGAAAATTCCCTGTTGCGCCGAAGTGCGCCTATTTTCCTTTTTACCCCCTTCTCAGGTTATTTGGGAGCCCCCTTGGCAAAAAAGGTTCTCTATGTGCTGCTTTTTAATGTAATGTATTGCCCCCGTTTGACTCTCACCCAGCTGGAGTGGACATGGCTGTCAGTCAGGACTCCCCTCATTCTGCAGAAAGGTCCCAGTTGCAAAAGGGTTCTCTATTTGCTGCTATTCTCTATTATCCATGTGGATTGCACATTACCTGTTTGGATTACAATTTTACCTCACGTGGATGACAATTGAATTTTGGAATATGTGTTCCAGACAGTGTTTTATCATGCCAACTAGGAGCCATAAGGTGAGACTCAAACGTATATCTGAGCCTTTTATGCTTGCAAATGCAAAATTGATTGCACTAAAATGTTTGCATACTTATGTCTTTGCTGTATTTTAGCTACACTGTTTTTAATGGTTCAGCACTTTAGCCCATTGTGTGTATTCTTTTTCTGGTACTGCAATGTGTCCTATTATGCACTTATTGTACAGTGTTTTTAGTAAATTATTCACTTATTGATAGCTAGCAGCAGTGAGCACCTTATTTTTCTAGTTCATATGGACTGCCTCTAAAGATTGTACGCCGCGGCCTAGCCTCATGCGTATGACGCATTCGCGCGTCAATAGTACGCTAAGGATACGTATGCACTTTTGTACAATAATGCTTACGTATTGCGTACTTATAACTACGCTGACTGTACGTACGTAATTTGGGCAGGAATGTTCACAAAAAAAAGGTTTTGTTTTTTTTTACATAGATTCGACAAATAAGTTCGTTTAAATACGAATCTTGTCAGAAATTCGGTGAATATTCGGCAAAGCAAATTTTGAATGATTTGCTCATCTCTAAGTACCAGCTTCTAAAACAGCTTAGGACAGCGCTATACACTGCCCATTTGTGCCGGTGACATCACCGGGCTCACTGCTAGGTGGAAGTCTTTGTCTACCATAGTGTTGTGAAGCCTGGTATGTCACCGGCTCACAACAAACAGCGGCCTGCTCTGCACAATGCAGCATGGCAAAGGGGAGCATCGAAGCAAAGAAATGCTTTGATCCTCCTCTCATACATAGTAAGGGAATACAGAAGTCTCAACTAGGCAAAGATTTCAAAGAAGACTGCGGTTTCAATATGTGCTGTTCAAGCTATTTTGAATAAGCATAAAGTAATAGGTAATGTTGAGGGCTGTAGGTCCAGTGGTCAGCCCAGGAAACTTAGTGTAGAAAATGAAAGACACATACTTCCCTTCTAAATTGGATGAACAGCAGTGCCATCAGCTAAGAACTTGAACTGGAAAAAAACTGTGGAACCCAGGTATATCCGTCTATGCAGGTACAATACTTTAAAGAGTGAACCCAACCCTGATACAAGCTAAAACCTGATCACATAGTCTCAGATCGGGTAGTATACCATTGCTTTTGTCAATCAGGGACAAGTCTATATGACTATACTATACTATACAAAGATCAATATAATCAATAATGCCACATATAGGAACCATATATTGGTCTGGTACCCAGTGTGACACTGACCCTTTGCAAAGTATAATAAACTGCAAGCAATACAAGTGAAAAAAGGACTGATCAGATGCAGTTACAGGAAGAATATATAACTGTTAAATCTAGTGGCCCAAGACAAACTCAAAAATATGACACAAAAGTTAAATTAGACTGACTTAGGAGGTGTCTTCTCTGATTGGTGTCTTTTGATTCTTTTCTTCTACATTCTGGTGCTTCTGTAGTACTCTAGACCTGCCAGTACTACAAATTGTTTATTGTTATGCATTGTATTTTACTGTTGGTTTCCTGGCTATTACTACCAGCAAGAACGGTATTGCAGAGCTTGGCAGGAACTGGGTTAACCATCCTGTTCCTCCCCTCTTGGTGGGAGTGGGAGAACTCCTTCTCCTACAGAGGATTCTCCAGAGAGAACCACTAAATTACCTCAAGTAAATCCTTGAGAAGATAAAGACAGAGTGAACTGCTATATTCAGCTTCTACAGACACTGCCATGAAATGAGGGAGTACATCCAAGCCACCCATCACCAAACAACCACTAGGCCAGTATCACCTAAGTGCTGAATTACCATCAACCAACCTGTGGGGCATAACACCCTAGAACAAACCCCAAAATGGATTCAAACTTTAGACCAGACTTAATTTATAAATTAACTCAGACTCCCGACCATTCCCCAAAATGAATTCAGTTCTCAGACAAGAAACCTAAATAAATTCAGACCTCAAATCAGTCCCCAAAGCGAATTCCTACCCCAAACCTCCTTTTTAATTATATCAGACTTTAAATCAGGCAATTCAAACCCAAGACTAGGCGCCAAAATGAGTCCAGACACTAGATCTCTGCATTAATCAAGCCCTCAGAACCCTCGATAAATTTAGACAAAAACTATGCCTACAGTAGTTCCAGACCATGCCTGATATTCTCTTTGGGACTTTTTTAATCCCTGTCTTCAGGGACTCATTTTGACCCTGCATTAGGCATAACAGATTGTCCCGGATTTACTAATGTATCTACTCCAAAAATCTGTCTAAAAAGTGGCCCAAAATGGCACAAATAGGGTTAATTTGGCCCATTTAGGTTTTCTACATTTTTTTTACATGCTTGGAAAGAGTCGGGGCTTAGCAGGAATTTACCGATTGCAAGAGGTACTTACCGACTGCCAGAGAAAAGGTAAAAGTATCTAATCTAAAAGAACAGGAAAGAACTTCAGATGGAATAATAGTAAAAGTATGCTATTTTGTCCAGAAAAAAATCTGTTTTCTTTTAGCAGGCCATGAGGCGCACTTGTTATTGTCATTTGATGGAACCAGCGCTTCTGGTCATTTAGTTCATTTCACTGTTCTTGTGCCAAGCTTTGCAACTTTACTATGCCAAAAGCTTAATAAATTCCCTCTATGTTCTACCAAGACAATGATGGAGACAAAACCAGGAGTCTGGAAAAAGTGACAGGTCTGGATTTGAAAATACATACAATGCAACGGCACACTGCTAACCAGATAAAGCACAAAATGCCATAGAGATATGAAGTATTCTGGAGCTAGTGCTATGCTTGTTTAATAAATTAGAGATTCTTGGCAAATACAGTACAGACCAAAAGTTTGGACACACCTTCTCATTCAAAGAGTTTTCTGTAATTTCATGACTATGAAAATTGTAAATTCACACTGAAGGCATCAAAACTATGAATTAACACATGTGGAATTACATACCTAACAAAAAAGTGTGAAACAACTGAAAATATGTCTTATATTCTAGGTTCTTCAAAGTAGCCACCTTTTGCTTTGATTACTGCTTTGCACACTCTTGGCATTCTCTTGATGATCTTCAAGAGGTATTCACCTGGAATAGTTTTCACTTCACAGGTGTGCCCTGTCAGGTTTTATAAGTGGGATTTCTTGCATTATAAATGGGGTTGGGCACAAGTCAGGTGGATACACAGCTGATAGTCCTACTGAATAGACTGTTAGAATTTGTATTATAGCAAGAAAAAAGCAGCTAAGTAAATAGAAACAAGTGGCCATCATTACTTTAAGAAATGAAGGTCAGTCAGTCCGAAAAATGGTGAAAACTTTGAAAGTCTCCCCAAGTGCAGTCGCAAAAACCATCAAGCGCTACAAAGAAACTGGCTCACATGAGGACCGCCCCAGAAAAGGAAGACCAAGAGTCATCTCTGCTGCGGAGGATAAGTTCATCCGAGTCACCAGCCTCAGAAATCGCAGGTTAACAGCAGCTCAGATTAGAGACCAGGTCAATGCCACACAGAGTTCTAGCAGCAGACACATCTCTACAACAACTGTTAGGCCCCATGCAGACAACCGTATTTCACGGCCTGATACGGGCCATGAAAGCCCGGCCTGTGCTGCCCCAGAGGACGGGAGCGCACGGCGTCATTGGTTGCTATGACGCCGTGCGCTTCCTGAGGCCGTCGCCGTACAGTGAAATACCGTATCGGGCCATGAAATACGGTCGTCTGCATGAGGCCTTAAGAGGAGACTGTGTGCAGCAGGCCTTCATGGTAAAATAGCTGCTAGGAAACCACTGCTAAGGACAGGCAACAAGCAGAAGAGACTTGTTTGGGCTAAAGAACACAAGGAATGGACATTAGACCAGTGAAAATCTGTGCTTTGGTCTGATGAGTCCAAATTTGAGATCTTTGGTTCCAACCACCGTGTCTTTGTGCGACGCAGAAAAGGTGAACGGATGGACTCTACATGCCTGGTTCCCACCATGAAGCATGGAGGAGGAGGTGTGATGGTGTGGGGGTGCTTTGCTGGTGACACTGTTGGGGATTTATTCAAGATTGAAGGCATACTGAACCAGCATGGCTACCACAGCATCTTGCAGCGGCATGCTATTCCAACCAGTTTGCGTTTAGTTGGACCATCATTTATTTATCAACAGGACAAGGACCCCAAACACACCTCCAGGTTGTGTAAGGGCTATTTGACCTAGAAGGAGAGTGATGGGGTGCTACGCCAGATGACCTGGCCTCCACAGTCACCAGACCTGAACCCAATCCAGATGGTTTGGGGTGAGCTGGACCGCAGAGTGAAGGCAAAAGGGCCAACAAGTGCTAAGAATCTCTGGGAACTCCTTCAAGACTGTTGGAATACCATTTCAGGTGACTACCTCTTGAAGCTCATCAAGAGAATGCCAAGAGTGTGCAGAGCAGTAATCAAAGCAAAAGGTGGCTACTTTGAAGAACCTAGAATATAAGACATATTTTCAGTTGTTTCACACTTTTTTGTTAAGTATATAATTCCACATGTGTTAATTCATAGTTTTGATGCCTTCAGTGTGAATCTACAATTTTCATAGTCATGAAAATACAGAAAACTCTTTGAATGAGAAGGTGTGTCCAAACTTTTGGTCTGTACTGTATATTTTGTACAAAATTATCTGGGCCCGTCCACCAAATCGTCAAGGTGATCTCTGTAGGTCTGGATTTGAATTTAAAAATTAGATTAGCAAAATTTGACATTTAATGTAAACATCTATACCAAAATAATTGCCATGTAGTGCTCAAACAATATGACCATCCAGTCTTCAACCCTTTCAACAGCCAGGCTGTTTTTTAGAAATTTGACATGTCTCAATTTATATGGTAATATCTTTGGAACGCTTTTAATTATCCAAGCTATTCTCAGATGGATTTCTCATGACACATTGTACTTCATGATAGTGGCAAATTTTAGTCAATATATTTCATTTTTATTTAGAAAAAAAATCCCAAATTTACCAAAAAAAATTGGAAATGTTCATAACTTTCCAAATTTTAATTTCTCTGCTTTTAAAACAGATAATGATACCTCATAAAATACTTATTTTTGTGAATGCCATTTTATTTTTTAAGGAAGTAAGAAGGCTTAGAATTTTAGAAGCAAATCTGAAAATATTTAAGAAAATCACCCTTTTTAAAGACCAGTTCAGTTATGAAATCATGGGCTGACATAGTAGAAACCACCCAAAAATGACCCCATTTTAGAAACTACACCCCTCCGGGTATATAAAACTGATTTTACTAACTTTTTTAACCCTTTAGGTATTCCACAAGAATTAAAGGTAAATGTAGATGAAATTTCACTTTATTGGCAGCTTTTCCATTGTGATCCATTTTTTCCTGTAGCACAGTAGCACAGCAAGGATTAACAGCCAAACAAAACTCAATATTTATTACCCTGATTCTGTAGTTTACAGAAACATCCCATTTGTGATAGTAAACTGCTGTATGGGCACACGGCAGGGCACAGAAGAGAAGGAGCAATATATGGTTTTTGGAGAGCAGATTTCACTGCCATGTCATATTTGAAGACCCCCTGATGCACTCCTAGAGTAGAAACTCCAAAAAAGTGAACCCATTTTGGAAACTACAGGATAAGGTGACAGTTTTTTAGGTACTTTTTTTGGGGTACATATGATTTTTTATTACTCTACATCATGCTTTTTGTGAGGTAAGGTAACAAAAAATGCCTGTTCTAGTACCGTTATTATTTTTTATTTTTTACAATATTAACCTGAAAGGTTAGATCATGTGCTATTTTTATAGAGCAGATTAATACAGACGCAAAAATAGCAAACATGACTGCTTAGTTTTTTTTGTTTCTGTTTTTCATAATAAAGCATTTTTGAGGGGAAAAATCATGTTTTTATGTCCACATTTTCTGAAAGCCATATATTTTTTTATTTTTCTGCTGATTGTCTTGTGTAGGCTCTTGTTTTTTTGCAGGAAGAGGATGCAGGAGACATTTTTATTGGTTCCATTTTCGGGTACATATGATTTTTTGATTATTCAGTATGACACTTTTTGGGGTACGGTGACCAAAAAAAAGTTTGCTTTGGTTTTATTTATTTATTTATTTTTATGCCATTCACCTTAGGGGATAGATCATGTGACATTTTTAAAGAGCAGGTAGTTATGGATGCAACGATCCCTAATATGTCTATTTTTCTTTATTTTAGTTTTACGCAATAAAAGCATTTTTGAAGAATCATGTTTTAGTGCCCCCTGTAGTCTGAAAGCCATATCTTTTTATTTTAACGGCTATTGTCTTATGTAGGGGCTCAATTTTTGCGGGATGAGTTGACGGTTTGATTGGTACTATTTTAGGGTACATATGACTATTTGGTATTACACTTTTTGTGATGTAAGATGACAAAAAATTGTTGTTTTAGCACAGTTTTTATTTATTTATTTATTTTTATTGCGTTCAGGTGATGGAGTGGATCATGTGATATTTTTATAGAGCCGGTCGTTACAGACATGGCAATACACAATATGTCTATTTTATTTTTTTTCTATTTTTTTACAGTTTTATATGCTTTTTATTATGGGAAATGGGCTTTTTTTTACTTGAAACTTTTTAATTATATTTTACTATTTACTATTATTTTTTTTAATTATGAAAAACTTTTTTTAACCTTTTTTTTACTTTTTATTTTTGTCACTCTGGGACTTCAACTTCTGGGGGTCTGATCCCCTCTGCAATGCATTACATTACATCTGTATTGAAACGTATTGCCTGTCAGCCTTTACACTGACAGCTTGCTTGTGAGACCTAGCCTAAGGGGCTGGATCTCACAGGCTTCCGAAGAAGGCAAGCTCCAATGCCTATGGAAGGCATCGGGCTGCCCTCTTAGCCATCGGGTCCCCGCCCTGCAGTGACGGGGACGTGGAGGGAACCCATACCCTCTGCAAACCCCTTGCATGCTGCAATCAACTTTGACCATGGCATACAAGGGGTTAATACTAGGGTGGTCAGACCGGACAGTCCGGTTTTCAGGCTCCCTGTCCTCCGTCCGTTATAGGGCCTGAATTGACGCAGGGATGTTCACCCTTTCGGTAACTCACGCTCAGACAGCAGCACTACGCTGTCTGAGCGTGAGCTGCAGCAACTGACTAAGGCTTCATTTGGAGCCTTAGTCAGTTGCTGCCGGGGCCTGGCTTACTCACTTGGAGTGTGGCCGGTGAGTTCCAGCTTTCTGGGAAGAAGCCAGTGGCCACCCTAGTTAATACACTGGCATCAGTGTTTTCAGCAGGCGCATGAAGCAGGGGTCTGGCTGTCAGTAACTGCTGGGTCTGTGCCGCTGATCAGCGAGATGTAGCTGTACAGCTCTGGTCCTCAAGTCATGGATTCTAGCGCCATACATGTACGGCTGTGTCCTCTACGGGTTAAAGTGTTTTTCAATATCAGATGGGTGGGGGTCTGACACCTGGGACCCCGCCAATTAGCTGTTTGAGAAGGCAGCAATGTTTGCAGTAGTGCCACAGCCTTCTCCAGCTTTTCCTAGGCCATGTGATGTCATGTTCATCAATCACATGGCCTAGGTGCAGCTCAGCCCCATAGAAATGAATGGGGCTGAGCTGCGATGCCAAGTACAGCCGCTATACAATGTACAGTGCTGTGCTTGGTGAGCATGGAGAAGTCTTCAGCGCTCACAGAAACGCTGGTGCCATCTTAAACAGCTGATTGGCGAGGGGCCCGGATGTTGGACCCCCACCGATCAGATACTGATGACCTATCCAGAGGACACAAAGGTGGGAATAACTGCTGTGAAGGGGCCACAAGGTGGGCATCACTACTGTGAGGGGACATAATGTGGGCATTTCTGCTGTAAAGGAGGCACAATGTGGATATTACTACTGTGGGGGGGGCACAATGTGGGCATAATTACTGCGAAGGAGGCACAATGTGGGCATTAGTACTGTGTGGTAGCACTAAGGGGAAATGCCTTAGATTACCCTGTTATACTTTGGGATGGCTCAGTCTTACAGGGCCAGCACAACCCCCTGCTGGGGATTTCACAGGGGCAATCACCATCCCTTCCTTATGTGATTCTTTTTGCTCTATTACCACAGGGACCTTTTTCCAGATCCAGTGGACATCATTCTGACACGCCAGCGAAACCCTGGATGCGGTAGGATGAGTTGGTTCATTTATCACAAGGTATATTGGTACTGCTATGTACGTATATGTGAGTATAGTTACGCAGTGGATGGAGTTAGAGGAGTGGCTTAGTGTAAAAAAAATTGCAAATCTGGCAGTGAGTCTGCAGTACATCACTGCCCTACAAATCATGCAGAGGAGGATGCAACTATAACAAAAAAACAGCGCTGCCTCCTCTTCATTGTTTACACACTAGCCGTAACATGGGTAGCGGTGAGTAGGTGAGTAGTAGTAATTACACCTAACCGCCCCATTCATTTCAATGGGAAGACTCATTCCCATACAAGTCTATGGGAGTGATCCTTCCCATTGAAATGAATGGGGCGGTTAGGTGTAATTACACCTACTTACCGCTACCCATGTTACAGCTAGCGTGTAAACAATGAAGTGGAGGCAGCGCTGGTACGGCGCGCCCGTCCTCTTCAAACAGATAATCGGCGGGGGTGCCAGGTGTCGGACCCCCGCCCATCTGATATTGATGACCTATCCTGAGGATAGGTCATCAAAAAATTTAACTTGGAGAACCCCTTTAAGTAATTTCAGTAAGACATATTGAAGAAGATTTATCAAAACGGTGCAAAGGAAAACTAGCTTAGTTGCCTATTGCAACCAATCAGATTCTACTTTTCATTTTTTAAAGGAGCTCTGAAAAATGAAAGGTTGAATCTGATTGGTTGCTATGGGCAACTAAGCCAGTTTTCCATTGCACCAGTTTTGATAAATTTCCTCCCACTGTTTTCCCTTACATGCAGTAGAGCTGCCTGGAGATGAAATCAGTCCCAGGCACAGCCATCTATTCAGACGTATTCAAGTAGTCACTATTCCATTATAACAATTGGGAACTGCTACATTTCCCATTATTCTCACATATAGTATCTTACCCTGACTAATATATCTATGAATTTTCTCCACCTGTGTATGTAAGTAATACATCTGAGGATTGAAATACAGTGCTAAAGTACTTAATTAAAAGTTAAGTTTTAAGTGGTCAAAAGCAGGGTCGGTATAGCCATTGGCTATTTGTTATTTCTCATTTGAATATACCCTGGGGATTTTTCAGTTCTTTGTAGAACCTCATAGCAAACAGTTCAGCTACTGCAGAACCTCATAATACACACCTCAGCTACTGAGGAACCTCATAATACACACTTCAGCTACTGCAGAAAATCATAATATACACGTTATCTGCCCTAGAACTTCAGGTCAGGCTCGGACTGGCCCACAGGGGTACGGATGAATTCCTTGGTAGACCCCTGAGCAAGGTTGGCCCCTAGTCTCCCACCCCCTGCATAAGTGCCACATAACACAGTAGACTTACTGCACTACATATAGATAGGCAGTGTTCGGCACCTCAACCAGGCGAAATTCATATAAAAACTGGGTAGATTATTTAAGAAACTCCCCAGTTTATTATTATATGCTCGATCAGGTGGCTGAGACGACTTCTAGGTACAGCAGCAGGACAGCCAATATCCTCGTTTCACAGAGACCTGCCTCAAAGTTGCTACAGGGAACCCCATAATCAATAATCTTGTATGCCTTACAGCTGTCTGCTGCTCTGTGAGCAGGTAATATTTGAATGTATCTGTACATAAATTTTACTTTTTTACTAGTGGGCCCTAGGCACCCATGTCCGACAGTGCCTTGGGTGCTATAGAACCTCATAATACACCCCTCAGATGCTAGAGAAGCTCATAGTACACACCTAATTTACTGCAGATTCTCAAAATACACACTTAATAATGATAATAATCTTTATTTATATAGCGCCAACATATTCCGCAGCGCTTTAGAGTCTAGGGGTTCAAGTACAAACAGTGATAAATAACATAACAGACAAGTCCATTATTACAACAAGAGGAATGAGGGCCCTGCTCACAAGAGCTTACAATCTATGAGGAGATAGGGGTGACACAGAAGGTAGAAGTGCTTGTTTTGTACAATGGTCCAGCCATCTTGTGAAAACAGGGGAGCAGATATAGAGCTGTATGAACCAGTCAGCAGCCATATATAAAGTGCTTCTGTGTGCGATGGAGAGTTTGGTGGAGGGTCAGGTTTAGGGAATGATGAATGGGCTATGAAGAAGAGTTAGATCAGGGGATGTGATAAGCCAACCTAAAAAGATGTGTTTTGAGGGAGCGCCTAAAGCTGTGCAAGTTGTGATTTAGTCTGATTTCTTGGGGTAGGGCATTCCAGAGAACCGGTGCAGCTCGGGAGAAATCTTGGAGCAGAGAGAGAGGTTTGTATTTTTGTGGAAGTCAGTCGTAAGTAATTGGCTGAACGGAGAGCATGGGTGGGGTGGTAGACAGAGATAAGGGAAGAGATGTAGAGGGGTGCAGCACTGTGGAGAGCTTTGTGGGTGAGGACGAGCAATTTAAATTGGATTCTTTACTGAATGGGCAACTAGTACAGTGACTGGCACAGGACGGAGGCATCAGAGTAGCGGTCAGACAGATAGACAACCCTGGCTGCTGCATTAACAATAGATTGAAGCGGGGAAAGTCTGGTGAGGGGGAGGCCAATTAAAAGTAAGTTACAGTAATCGAGACAGGAATGGATCAGGGCAACGACAGTTTTTGTTGTTTCCATAGTGAGAAAGGGGCGGATTCTAGAGATGTTTTTGAGGTGCAGGCGACATGAGCGGGCGAGAGATTGAGTATAGGGGGTGAAAGAAAGATCAGTGTCAAACGGGCGTGCTGCCTAGGGGTGATGATGGTGTCACACACTGAGAGGGAGATATCAGGTTTGGTTAGGTTAGTAGATGGAGAGAACACAAGAAGTTCAGTTTTTGAAAGATTTAGTTTCAGATAGAGAGAGGACATGACATTAGAGACAGCGGACAAACAGTCACTGGTGTTCTGTAATACAGCAGGGGTGATGTCAGGGGATGAAGTGTACAGTTGTGTGTCATCAGCATAGAGATGGTACTGGAAACCAAATTTGCTGATGGTCTGTCCAATTGGGGCTGTGTATAGAGAGAAGAGGAGAGGGCCTAGGACTGAACCCTGAGGAACCCCAACAGCGAGAGGGAGAGGAGAAGAAGTGGAGCCAGCGAATGATACACTGAAGAAGCGACCAGAGAGATAGGAAGAGAACCAGGAGAGGGCAGTGTCCTTTAGGCCGATAGACTGGAGCATGGTGAGTAGGAGATAGTGGTCTACAGTGTCAAAAGCTGCAGAGAGGTCGAGGAGAATGAGCAGAGAGTAGTCCCCGAGCAGCTATTGCAGAACATCATCATGCTAAAGAACCTCATAGCACACCTCTGCAGAACTTCTTAATATACAGAATTATCAATATTTCTGCATAAATTTGACATAAAACTACATCAGATAAAGATCATTTATTTATTGTGGAAAAGATCCTGTCAGGACCGGCAGTCATTGCACCCGTTCTGCTGGTCCTGCCCCTGACTCTGGTGGTGAGGTGGTTGCCCATGGTCAGGCTTCGTCCACTATTTCGGCAGGCTCCTCCTCCAGCCGGCGGTCTCTGGCTGTGGATGCGCGTCTCAGGCAGGGGATGCGCGCGACGGTCATAAGTGCCAGGGACGTGGCTGGTGCGCACTCTCGCTCGCGGCCTGTTACTGGTTGCCGGAAAACGCGAGCGATATAGTGTCTGTTTATTTTCTGTTTATTTGGTATCTCAGGGGTTAAGTTTTGGTTCCTTGCTTTCTCCTCCCAGTCAGCTGGTTGGGTGGGGTCTGCTAGGTATTTAAGGCCCTCTAATGTTTACCTAGATGCCAGTGTTTGGAGTTCCTTGCTACTACCTGGTTGTTATTTTTGCTCTGCAGTTTAGACTCTTGTTGTTCCTTGACCCTTGGCGTGTTTTTGACTTCTCTTTGCTTGCTGATTTTGTTCCTGACGTACTCTCCTGGTTTTGACGCGGCTACCTGACTACCCATTTGGTTCTTGTTTGTCTGTCTTGTTTGTTTTCCCTTCCCCTGCACTTTTTCTAGTGTATTTCAAGTCTTCTGGTTGTCGACTCAGGGGTTAGCCTGAGTGGGCAATAGGCAGGGAAAGGGGTTGGGGTTAAGCTTAGGGATCACTTACCCCTATCTGTGTATCCCAGCCCTGACAGATCCAATATCATATGTCTGTCAGTGACAAAAGTATGTGAACCTTTAGTATCTTCAATCAATGGGATGACAATCATGAGTGGGCGACCTGTTTTATTTAAAGAACAGGGATCTATCAAAGTCTTTACAAGTTGTATGGGGAAGTTTATCATTGCAAAAACAAAGGAGATTTCTGAGGACCTCTAAAGAGTTGTTGATGCCCATTAGGTTGGAAAAGGTTACAAAACCAACTCTTACAATTTTAGACTTTACCAATCCACAGTCAGACATTTTGTTCACAAATTTCAATGCCATTATTACCCTGCCTAGAAGGGTGTGTGATAGTTGGCAGGATCACAAAGAAACCCAAGGTAACCTCTAAGCAACTGAAGGCCTTTCTGACATTAGCTAATGTTCAGGAGTCCACCTCCACCATCAGGAGTACACTGAACAGCAATGGTATACATGGCATGACTGCAAGGAAAAAGTCACTGCTCTCCAAAAAGAACATTGCTGCCCATCTGCAGTTTGCTGAAGAACACCTGGACATGTAGTGTCATTGATTGGGCCTGTTTTGCTGCATCTGGGAATGGCCATGTCAAAGTCCTGACCTTAATCCAATTGATATGTTGTGGAAGGACGTGAAACGAACAGTTCATGGGATAAAACCCACCTACATAAGAGAGGTGAAGTTGTTTTGTATGGAGGAATGAGCTACAATTCCCCCAAGCTGATGTGCAGGACTAATCAACAATTGGAAGATTTAGCTACATTTATTGCAGTACAAGGGAGTCATGCCAGATACTGAAATCAAGGTTTATACTTATACGACATCACAGACGTGATATTGGATAATTTACCTGAATAAATGACCAAGTGTAATATTTTCACTAATTTGCTCGATTTGGTTTATCTACTTTTAGGACTTGGTTGAAGACCTGAGGTAGTTTTAAGTCAAACTTATTTAGAAATATAGAAAATCTTGAAGGGTTCACAAACTTTCGAGAACCACTGCACACCTCTGCTGCCAGATGACATCATAATACATATCTCAGCTACTGCAGAACATAATATACACCTCATCGGCTGCAAAACCTTATAACACATACCTTAGCTCCAGAACATCATAATACCCACCTCAGTAACTGTAGAACTTCATAATACAGTACAGAATTTAAATGCTGAAAAACTTCATAATATACCACATCAGCTGCAGAAGCTCATAATACATACTTCATCAGCTGCAGAACCTCATAATACACAAGCCAACTCCAGGTTCATGTGGGCCCTTGGGCGATAAAGTCTCAGTGGGCCCCCTTGTGGCACGTTACACGATGCACGCAGCAATGAAACTGCATGTACAATAAACAGAGCATGCTGCAGAGTGGATATAAGTGAATCAGTCCTTATGCGCCTACTCTTTTTTACCTACCCAGTTTTTTTTAGTCCTTCAGGTTGCCCCCTTCCCTCCCCATCCTTTCCTAAAATCACAATATCTTACTTGTTATATACTGAAGCCTGGGAGAGGGTTACCGAGCTGGAGCCACTCTGCCCCACAGACACACTGCTCCACTTTATGCTTATGATGCTGATCTGAAGCCAGCCTCCTCTGACTGGCTACTCACACTCCGCGCTGGCACCTAGCCAGCTTTTCTGTGGTTCACAGTGTCACCAGCTCTATTGGCTGAGGTGTAATTATTCCCCCTTTGTGCCAGCACACAGTAGTAATGACCAGATGTGCCTCTTCACAGTAGTTATGCCCACACTGTGTTCCCTTCACAGTGGTAATGCCACATTGTGCCCCTCACAGTAGTAATACCCACATGTGCCCCCTTCACAAAAGCTATGGCCAGATATGTGCCCCCTTTACAGTTGATATACCAAGATATCCCTCCTCAGAACAGTAATGCCCAGGTATGTGCCCCCTCAACAGTAGTTATGCCCAGATGTGCCCTCTTACATTAGTTATGCCCAGATGTGCCCACTCCCAGTACCTATGCCCAGATGTGCCCCTCCCAGTAGTTATGCCCAGATATGTGCCCCCTTGTAGTAGTTATGCCAAAATATGTGCCCCCCTCACAGTAGATATGCCAAGATATGTGCCCATCTGACAGTTGATATGCCAAGATATGTGTCCCCCTCACAGTAGATATGCCAAGATATGTGCCCCTCCCAGTAGATATGCGAACATTTGTGCCCCCTCACAGTAGATATACCAAGATATGTGCTCCCCACAGAATATATGCCAAGATATGTGCCCCCTCACAGTTGATATGGCAAGATGTGTGTTATAATCAGAAGCCAGGAACAAGGTAAGGGACAATACAAAAGTCAGGATACTAGAAATCCAAACAACAGTACAAAACACGCTAGAGAGTCTACGAAGACCAATCACAAGCACCTGTTGCCAGCAGTTGCCTGTTAGACTTTCTCGCAGACCGAAAGGATGAGCCCGGATCAGCACTGAGCCTGATTGGCCTGGTGTCCCTGTAAAATACCCCAGAGTTGGGGGTATAACTATTTTGCACTTGGTTATTGTATGTTATACATATTTCTGATGCAATGTATTGAAATGACATGTAATGCACTTGGTTCACCATCAGATGGAGTATGGTTGACAATGTTCGGTAAGGCTACTTTCACACTTGCGTTTTACAATTCCGGTATTGAGTTCCGTCATAGGGGCTCAATACCGGAATAAAATGCTTCAGTTTTGTCCCCATTCATTGTCAATGGGGACAAAACTGAACTGAAGACAACGGAATGCTCCTGAAAGCATTCCGTTCAGTCTTCAGACCGGAGAGCAAACCGAAGCATGCTGCGGTTTGCTCTCCGTACTGTTTATCCGCACCAAGATGGATCCAGAATGACCCCCAATGGAAGTCAATGGGGACAAATCCGTTTGGTGTGACACACTCAGTAAACGGATCCGTCCTTCATTGACTTTCAATGGAGTTCATGACGGAACCGTCCACAGCACACCACACATGACAGACACATACACACAGACATACACACAAACATACACATCACAGGAGGAGGAGGACTGCGCGCACATAGGAAGATTCTCCCTCCAGCAGAGGGCGCTGTGGGGAATCGTCCTATGTGCGCACTGGCCTCCTCCTCCTCCTGTGCTGTCCGGAGCTGCTGGGAGCATGTAATTATGTCTGTGTGTATGTCTATGTGTGTGTGTATGTGTATGTGACACGTGTGGGGCCGGAGCGCTACCACATGTACCTGTGGCAGCACGGATCCGGCGGCACCCTTCACCCGCCGGATCCGTGCTGCCGCTAATGTCAAAGTGGCCTAACAGGAATGGAACTTACCATTCCATTCCTCCACTCTTGGTAGGAGTTTGTGAGTCTGACTTCCTGTCAAGTGTGGGGCTGAGTTAGGGAGAGTCATTCTAGAGTTGGAGTTTGGCAGACAAGGATGGTGTGAGGACCCTTTCCTGCCTGGGAGTGTGGAAGCAGCTCCTAGAGCACCAACTTCCCAGAACTGAAGAGTAAAGTCTTGGGATCCCAGACAGCAGAATGAATAGTTATATCCAGCTTATGCTAACCCTGCTGTAAGGTGAGGGGGGAAAAGGCCAAAGACAACCTCATCACTAAGTCATTACTAGACCAGTATCATCTAAGTGCAGAATTGCAGCCATCCTGCTTACCACCATACCTGCTCAGCTGGTACCAGAAGAGAATTGCACTAAAGCCTGCTGCTACTGTTTGTATTTTCAAGTTCTACGTTGCACTTAGTAAAAAGGACGTTGTTATGGTCAGCTCTGGCCTCATTCTTCAGTGTTACAACCTTTGCTACAACGGACCCCAAGGAATACCAGCCTGAGGTAGGACATTGTGACACAACTACACTATATCAGGACCACTCCTACTCCCACTCTCATCCTCTATACCAGCTCCCACAAGGGCTCGCTGCACCTGCTCCCTGATAGGCCAACCAGCCCTACTGTCAGCTTATTGCAACAGCAATGGAACAGCCCTGGCTGTGCCTTAACAGAGAGGCCGGGCTCACCGCCGAGGCACGGACAGGTAAGTATGTGACAGTTGGTAGCATTCTGAATGTGGATGTGAATGTGGATGTGAATGTGAATCCGCAATGGATTTTATCCACAGAAGATTTTATTTGTGTAAACCGAGCCTTACATATGCCTTTGTCAGAAGAGCAATATCTACTTCACTACATTCTAAAAAAGGATCCGTTAAACATCTACATACATATCATATATAACATATCATTTTTACTTATGCACACAGCAATAAGTTTTAACATACACACACAGTTGCTCTCACATCAGCAAATCTTACAAACACATAGGCGTACTTTTATACACATGTTGGTGTGCTTGGAAGCTGGAGTTAGTTGAAGTTTGGAGTCCAAAGGGACAAGACCTGGGCAGTGAGGGAGCATTTTCCCGTCACTGCTACAGGAGCCCCTGGGAGCAACTTGCAGAGCACCTGCTCCTTACATTATCCTGTACTAAGAGACTTAATTAATGAGTAGAGGGAAAACAGGCAAAAGACACCCTCCTTAGCAAACTACATTGAAGCCAAAGCCAGTTAGAAATGAGAGCAGCGTTTAGAAGGTCTGCTACCATACTGTATCCTGCTAGAACCAAGTAAAGGAGAATTGCACGAAACCCTTTGAAACCAATTGTATTGTCCAGTTCAAGTTATTCAAGTAAATACAATTGAAATTGGGGTAGGATGGAGAAGAACAATGAGGCATCTGGGAGAGATTAGGGACATTGAGACACCTGGGAAGGGATAATGGACAGTGAGGCACCTAGATGGAGAAAACAGACAGTGAAGCACATGGGGTCGAAGGGACAGTGAGGCACTTGTGGGGAGGGCAATGAATAAACAGTATGAGCTCACAATCATTGAATGTGGAACAATTCTGAGTATATGTGTAGTACCCCAGAGGGGCACTTCCATTCCTACACCTTGCTGCTGTCTCTAATGGCTAGCAAGGAATGTCATCTGTGTATTTATTTCCAGGTCCTCTGATACTGTGCCTTAATGATATTGTTATTACATGCACTGTGTCTTGTTGTCCAGTAGGTAGCAGTGTATCTGGCAGAGAGTACCTTTAGATAGAATGGAACTTACCATTCCACCCCCCTCCCCTCCCCCATTTGGGCAGAAGTGGGCTAGTCATGCTTCCTACCATGGGAAGGGTTTCAGTAAGCAGCTTCTGCTGCAGGAGCACCATGAAAGCAGCTTGTAGAGCACCACAGCTCCAGGCAGTTCATAGACTGAGCATTACGAAGTGGCCAACGGCCAAAGGCACCCCACTCAGTGGTACCAGAACTGCTAAAAAGTCCAGTAACCAGACGGAAGCCAGAGTTGAGCACAGCCACAGAGAGAGAAAGCAAAGTATTCAAGTTTACCTGCCAGTTTACCCTTAGACTGCTGGAGCCAAGAGAAAGGTCAAATATCGTTTGGATGACACAAGTTGCAAGGTTAGTAACATAGTAAAATAGTTTATAAGGCCAAAAAAAGACACCTGTCCATCCAGTTTGGCCTGTTATCCTGCAAGTTGATCCAGAGGAAAGCAAAAAAAACCTTGTGAGGTAGAAGCCAATTTTCCTCACTTTAGGGTAAAAAAAATTCCTTTCCGATTCCAATCAGGCAATCAGAATAACTCCCTGGATCAACAACCCCTCTCTAGTAACTATAACCTATAATATTACTACCCTCAAGAAATATATCCAGGCCCCTCTTGAACTCTTTAAGTGAACTTACCATCACCACCTCCTCAGGCAGAGAGTTCCATAGTCTTACTGCTCTTACCGTAAAGAATCCTCTTCTATGTTTGTGAACAAACCTTCTTTCCTCAAGACACAGAGGATGTCCCCTCGTCACAGTCACAGTCCTCGGGATTAAAAGATCATTGGAGAGATCTCTGTACTAACCCCTGATATAGTTATACATTTATTAGATCACCCCTCAGTTGTCTTTTTTCTAAGGTGAATAACCCTAATTTTGATAATCTATCTGGGTACTGTAGTCCACCCATTCCAGTTATTACTTTAGTTGCCCTCCTCTGAACCCTCTCCAGCTCTGCTATGTCTGCCTAGTTCACAGGAGCCCAGAACTGTACACAGTACTCCATGTGTGTTCTGACTAGTGATTTGTAGAGTGGCAGGACTATGTTCTCATCATGGGCATTTATGACTCTTTTTGACCATGATCAATATTATCTTATTGACCTTGGCAGCAGCTGTCTGACACTGGTTTCTACAGCTTAGTTTGTTGTTCACTAAAATTCCTAGGTCTTTTTACGTGTCAGTGTTACCCAGTGTTTTACCTTTTAGTATGTACGGGTGACTTGCATTATTCCTTCCTATGTGCATAACCTTACATTTGTCAGTGTTAAACCTCATCTGCCACTTCTCTGCCCAAGCCTCCAATCTATCCAGATCCATCTGTAGCAGTGTACTGTCCTCTTCTGCGTTAATTACTTTACAGTTTAGTGTCATCTGCAAAAAATGATATTTTACTGTGCAAGCCTTCTACAAGATCATTAATAAATATATTGAATAGAATAGGGCCCAATACTGACCCCTGTGGTACCCCACTAGTGACAGAGACCCAACCTGAGTTTGTACCGTTAATAACTACCCTCTGTTTTCAGTGAGCCAGTTACTTACCCACGTACAAACATTTTCTCCAAGGCCAAGCATTCTCATTTTATATACCAACCTTTTATGCGGTACAGTGTCAAATGCTTTGGAGAAGTCCAGTTATACGACATCCATTGATTCGCCACGGTCAAGTCTAGAACTTACCTCCTCATAGAAACTGATTAAATTAGTTTGACATGACCGAGCCCTCATGAAGCCATGCTGATATGGAGCTATTTGCTTATTTTCATTGAGGTACTCGAAGATAGCATCTCTTAGAAAACCTTCAAACAGTTTACCCATGACAGATGTTAAACTTACCGGCCTATAGTTTCCGGGTTTTTGGACCCTTTTTGAATATTGGCACCACATTTGCTATGTGCCAATCCTGTGGAACACTCCTTGTCAGTATGGAGTCCTTAAATATCAGAAATAAGGGTCTGGCTATGACATTATTTAATTCTCTTAGGATACGGGGGTGTATGCCATTCGGTCCTGGCGATTTGTCTATTTTAATCTTTGCAAGACGCCGCTGTACTTCTTCCTCGGTCAGACAGGGCACTTTTAATGGGGAATTTACTTTTATATTCTGCATTTCTGTCAGTATTGGGTTTGTGACATCACCGCAGTGTGGAAGATCGCTGTCTGCAGACTACAGCACCATGGGTCCCAGCTCTTGCCTACCTCGCAGAAGGAGCAAGCACCTGTCAGCATACCGCCGCATCCGCCCTCACAACCAGGTCTCCACTTGTGTGCTATAGCGCACGCGTGTGCACCTGTCCCTTTGTTATTGACGCCTCCTGATTACTGTCTCCACCCAGAGGCGGGGTTACTGGTATTTAGGGCAGCTTCACTGACCATGAAGTGCCCAAGCGTGGTTGTCATACCTGTTAACCTCTGCTGAAGCTTCCTGCTGCTCTGATCTGCTGAGTACTGGACTTTGCCAATTAACCCTGACCTTCCCTGCCTGTCTGCCTGCTACCTGGATTACCTAGACTATTTACCCCTGCATTGCCTGTCTACAATTCTACCTGCTACCTAGATTACCTGGACTATTGACCCCTGCATTGCCTGACTACAACTCTGCTTGCTGTCACCTATAAGTTTGCCTGGACTTCTGACCCTGCATTGCCTGACTAGAACTCTGCTTGCTGTCACCTGTAAGTTTGCCTGGACTTCTGACCCTGCATTGCCTGACTACAACTCTGCTTGCTGTCACCTGTAAGTTTGCCTGGACTTCTGACCCTGCATTGCCTGACTACAACTCTGCTTGCTGTCACCTGTAAGTTTGCCTGGACTTCTGACCTTGCACTGCCTGACCACGAGCCCGCCTGAACCTGTTTACCGTATTACTCTGAACTTTGTTTTGCCTTTTTTTCAAGTGACTTTTGTTTACCTTCTGCCAGTAAGGATCATCTGTTCCGTTACTCTGCCTCAATTGGACTATGTACACACTCCTGCAGTTAGCTGCTTTCTGGGTGGCTGGTTTAAACACCAGTGTCCTGACTCTGGGAGTCAGCAGTCAGCAATATTGGGCTAATTCCTGGTCCACTATCAGCTGACCCAGAGAATCCACATCCTCTGGTCATGACAATTTCATCTGACAGTTTATTTTCCTCAGTGAATATAGTGGAGAAAAAAATATTTAGTAGCTTTGCTTTCTCCTCATCGCTCTCTGCAACTCCCCCCTCATTATTCTGTAAGGGGCCGACACCTTCAGATTTATACTTTTTAGTATTTATATAATTGAAGAACATTTTAGGGTTAGTTTTACTCTCTTTGGCAATTAATCTCTCAGTCTCTAGTTTGGCTGCTTTTATTTGTCTTTTACATATTCTATTGTTTTCCTTATAGTTTTTCAATGCTTCCTCGCTCCCCTCCTGTTTTAGTGATTTAAATGCTTTCTTTTTGTAATTTATTGCTTTCTTTAAAGTTCTGTTTATCCACATTGGTTTTTTCTTGTTCCTTAACCTTTTATTCCCATAAGGTATGTACCTCTCACAATTAGATATTAGGATGCTTTTAATAATAACCCATTTTGTGGCTATATTTTTATTTTTAAGGATTTTGTCCCAGTTAGTTAGGCCTATGGCCTCTCTTGGTTGGCTAAATTTTGCTTTTTTGAAGTTTGGTATTTTTGTTCCTCCCTGAAGAACACTCTTTTGAATGAAAATTTGAAGGTTATTATATTATGTTCACTATTTCCCAGGTGTCCCCCAACCTGCACATCTGTTGTTCTGTCAGGTCTATTGGTTAATACTAAGTCTAGTATGGCCAACCCTCTAGTCGGGTCCTGAACCAGTTGGAAAAAGTAATTGTCTTTGGTTATTTTCAAGAACCTGTTTCCTTTATGAGATATACAGGTTTTCCCCAAAATAACAACCTCATTATGATTTGCTGCCTCGTCTATTTCGTTTAAAAGTAGATTTTCTGTGAACTCTGGTATATTAGGTGGTTTATAATAAACTCCTATTAGTATTTTACTATTGTTCTTGGCTCCATGTATTTCTACCCACAGTGACTCCACATCTTCATGTCCCTCACTTATATCTTCCCGGAGTGTGGCCTTTGGTTGATGTTTTGCCCAGTCTTCTCCCTGCATTCCTCACTAACCCCAGCCCCCACTAACCTCCCACTGTCCCCTCCGATGACCCACTCTCTATCTACACTATCTACCCCCTTATTAGTATGGCCCCGCCCCTCCCCGATCCTAGTTTAAAATCTCCTCCAGCCGTCTAACCATTTTTTCCCCCAGGCCAGTTGCACCCTCCCCATTAAGGTGCAGCCTGTCCCTACTGTAGAGTCTGTAGTCGACAGAGAAGTCGGCCCAGTTCTCCATGAACCCAAACACTTCCTTCCTGCACCAGCTTCTGAGCCATTCATTTAACTCCCTAAGCCCCCGTTGTCTCTATAGTGACGCTCGTGGCACTTGAGCTTCTCTAGTTCCCTAAAATCATTTTTAAGGACCTTCCATCTCCCCCTGACTTTGTCATTGGTGCCAATGTGTACCATGACCGCCGGGTTCAAGTAAAACAGTTAAACTTCACCAAGTCTGGACTTTACTTATTCCATCAACTACAACTCCTTTGTTGCTACGAAACCTAACGCCGGGGAGTGACAGCATCAAGGTAGGAGCACCGTGACGCAAAGTATTAAGGCTGAATCACCATTTGGCATTCTTAAATACTGGGACTCAATTACCCATATGAAGTGAAGGTGTGGATGTGAAGTGTTGGGGAGCAGCTTTTTTCTAAATGTTTTAGAAAATGGAAAAGATTAAGGCAGTTGTGTGTCACACCACTTTCTGGGAACCAAAACCG
Source organism: Rhinella marina (assembly GCA_900303285.1). NCBI lineage: Eukaryota > Metazoa > Chordata > Amphibia > Anura > Bufonidae > Rhinella > Rhinella marina. Next base: position 61,492 of record ONZH01016607.1, read on the forward strand.
AGTAAATATTGAACAAAACCATTTGTAAGGTAATTCTGATTTTACAACAAAATACCTAATTGATTACTTTGTTTAATTGATCCCAAAAGGGTCAGATTATGGGCCAATCAAACCATAAATGTGAATATGAGTGTTACTTTTAACCTGTGATTCCATAATAATATTATCTCGGATGCCTAATTATTCCACTTCCCCTTCCCACCTCTTTCCCGTCACTTCTTCTCTAATCCTTAATGTCTGTAATATCTATAGATAATCTTTAAATTGTACCACTATACAGTGGAATATTATTGCTATTTCTGTGTTAAACATAATATTTTCCTTAAAAATAAAAGAATTTAAAAGAAAATGGATAAGATGAGAAGGAATGAATATTAGATCATCTGAATCGGCATCCAAATCTCAGCAGAAAGCAAAATATCATACCTTACAGTGTATATGTATGGACAAATGGTGGCCCAGCATATTGCAGTGTTATGTTTGTGGTCTTGTGTAGACCTAATATACACAATATAGCCACATTGCACAGCCAAGTTCTGACTTCATTTTATATGTCACCATTTCATGCCTCACTGAAGTACAGAACCCCATCCTTCCCTAGAGGCAATGCTTCTATAGCATTGAAATATGGCAATAGATAGAACCATAGACCTCTGTACGGATCCATGTAATATTGGAGGCACACTGAGGTACAGTATGAGGCCAAATATTTTAATGACAGTGTGATATTCAACTTCTGTAGTATACAAATCCCAAATTCAGGTGTGTAGATGAGGCTGTGAGCATTTTTAATCGGTAAACAAACAATTCCTATTTTGCATTTGCAAAGCATTTACTGACACATCTATTACACAGTACAGCAAAATTATATATTTGCACATATAAACACATTTATGTGTTAATGACGGAATATATATTGCCAAAGGGAATACAGCATTATTACACCATATAGTAAGCAAAAACAAATTTAATGAATGGTGCGGAAGTTTTTTTTTTCATTAAGGTCACTGCTTTAAAATCTAATCAATGTACAATGTGTTCATTAGGAATGTAATATGATTAATTACGTGTTAATAGTCAGCTGGGAAAGACTCCTTCACCATAGCATTAGATTGAAAACTTTAGGGAAAAAAATTAAACCCAAGAGACATTGAGAAAACAAAAAAGACGCTCAACACATAAATGTATTCAAACAGAAATGTATGTCAATTTATTAATGGCATCAGTTAAAAAGATAATGGTTAATTAAGTAATTAACAACATAATTAACTCAGCACTTAATTTGCTTACTTGGGTTCAAATGAATTCCCTAGATCAGATTTAATGAACTTTTACAGTAATTCCTGATTAGCTATGTAAATTCTGCAGCGTTTGTATCCTATGTATTTCAGACAATGACAGAAGCAAAATTATTGTTTCTTATAAAATGTTTTTTTTACTAATTCAACTTTATTTGAAACACCGGCTGAAGTAAGTCTGTATAGATATAAATCATTGAGAGATGTTTGTTTGCAAATGGTTACAGATGCATGCGAGAGTTAGAGTCTCAGTGCTAATCAAGGTCGCCAGCTGAAGAGTCATCCCATAGGATAGGATAGTATTTGCAGTTCATTCCCAGAGTAGGTACCAGTAGCACATGTGACCCATATAATGTATATATGCCCTGCAGAGGGCATTACACATAAGCACAGGTATATCCTTCAGTATTTTACTATATAGTCAGGTTTATTGAGTGTTTTGGAGTAACAGCTAAATTCATTCACACAACCAATGGGGAATGGCTGTTAGACAGGTATTAGTACACATCTGATGAATATTTATAAGGATTTGTTAACAGAAATGTAAAATCAGACATACATGAATGCAAATGAATTAACTCATGCATAGTTGCATGTATATGGTGTGTACCTTCAAGAATAGTTTTTAAAGGTGGGTTTAGATGAAGGCTACCAGTCCACCAGTGTGCATAAATATCCTTATGTATCTGACCAAAACAACATTTAGGGCAGGTCTTTTCCAAAAAGAAAAATCAGTAGTAGATCTGCCAGTATTTTGCAGCAGAAAAACCCACACCAAATAAAACCGATTGTGTTTGGAAATCCTCTTGGAAATGCTGCTGGTTTTCTGCAGGTTCAACCCTCTGCACTGGAAAGGGTAAAATCCACGACAGAAATCCCCAACATAAATTGACACACTGCAGTTTTAAAATCTGCACCGCATGTCAAGTAATGTGTGGGTTTTCTTGCGTAAAATTTCTTCAGCATATGGATTCGTGAAACGCGCATCTACTTTGCTGCCAATGTATTTCTCCATATGCAATTTTATTATGGAGAACCTGCAGCATTTATACCACGGGTGTCAGTACTCATAGTGTCCCACTCAAGAATATCACCTTCTCCTCTTGCTTCTCTCTGTTGATGCCCATCAAGACTCTGTCCTGGAATCAGTGTTAAGCCTCATTTACACATCAGTGTTTTGGTTAGTGATTTCCATCAGTGATTGTGAGCAAAAACCAGGATTGGAGCCTCCACAGAGATAAGGTATAAGGAAAAGATCTGCACCTCTGTTTAGAGCCAAACCTGGTTTTAGCTCAAAATCACTAATGGAAATCACTGACCAAAACACTGATGTGTGAATAAGGCATTAAAGGAAACCTGTCATGAACATGGTGCCTGAGCTGAAGTCAGCGTGTTATACAGCAGCTTGATATATATAGTTTTATGGGCAAGGATCCAGTAAAACTTGTAGTTTTCGCATTGATATCCATCCTCATTCTGGGCGGAGATGGTCCTATCAGTGACTGACAACCTTCCCTCTATGACTGTGTATACATGCATAGCTGTCAATCACTGATATGACCACCTCGTTGACCTCAAAGCCCAGAATGAGCAGGAATCTAAATTAATAAATTACAAGTTTTACTGAATCGTATCCCAAAAACTATATATTGATCTGCTCAGCTCCTCCTGCTCTATAACATTCCACCTGCAGATTATTTTGCATCTTCATGGTGACAGGTTCACTTTAACTATGAGCTGGGTACTCTGGATAGGAAAGAGTTAAAACAACATACTAATGAGCCCAATAATAGCTTTATCTCTGTGGTGTGTGTTTTTTTTTTAACTATCATTTCCAGCGTACACCGTTTAGGGAGAACAGAGCTTGGTACTAGGGATGAGCGAATTGACTTCCGATGAAACATCCGAACTCGATTCGCATTAAACTTAATTCCAATACTGTACGGAGCAGGAGCTCTGTACAGTATTAGAATGTATTGGCTCCGATGAGCCAAAGTTATTGCTTTGTAAAGTTTTTTATAGTACAAATCAATTTGTAGTGTAAAAAACAATTCCCGAACCTGGGTTCGGTTCCAAGGTCGATTCGCTCATCACTACTTGGTACCTTTTACGCTAATGACTCTCAGACTTACCTCTCTGCCTCAGATGTTCCCTCTCCACTATCCACTGGCCAAATTGTCTATCAACTACCAGATGTAGTTTTTCGGTGGTTAAAGGAAGATAGCTATTTATTTTTTAGCTGACCAGTGTATAACCCAACTTAAAGTATGGGCCACAGGTAGGGGCGTAACTACCATAGCAGCAGACCATGCGACTGCTATGCGGCCCAGGGCAAGAGGGGGCAAGTCTTAGTTGGGATCATCCCCTCTTCTACTGGGGGTGAAAACTTGGTCAAGATTCTACCCTCTAAAGAAACAACTTTTAACAAATGAGGCAGTGGAAAAAATTACCCAAAGGTCATTGAAAGGGGTTTAGGCAGAAACCCTTCTGTCCTCTGTGTGTGTGTGTGTGTGTGGGGGGGGGGGTTTGTATGATTCTCATTTTGGACCAGATGTCACCTTGAGTTCAACCTTTAGGGGTTTTTTAGAATTTTACACTAAGGGCCTACCAAATTTATCAGATATCTATAGGTGTAAAAGCAGCTTTAGGCTACCCGGACTTAGTGCCGATTTGATGCTGGATGTTAGGCAATAAATTGCTGGGCATGTAACTTAGTTTGGGCCACCATGACATTTATAAAAATCCTCAGAGAAAAAGATTTTGAAGAAATCAATTTCTGTGAAGCCCACAGTGTCAACCTGGATTTCTGAGTATCCCCCCAAACTCCGGAATTTGGGGCTGCTAATCCTCAAGGGGTGGGGTCCATATGGGACCACTCTGGGGGGCTGCCTCTGCTGCCATCCTGAAGGTCCCTCATCGCTGGATAATGAGGAGGAAGAGGAATGTGGCATCTCTCTTGCTGGCCATATCAGTATCAGAGACAATTATCTTGTGTACCTCCTCAGCTGAGTACATTCCTTAGGATGAACGGGCCATTTTTATTTTTATTGGGATGTGTAATTCAACACATGTGAGGCTACTTTCAAACTAGTGTTAATATTTTCCGGTAGATTTTTGTCAATGGGGACAAAACATAACTGAACAGAATGGAATGCTTCAAAATGCATTTTCTTCTCATACCAGAGCACAAACCGCAACATGCTGCAGTTTTTCGTTGCTTTCCGTCATGGGATGCGGAGCAAGAAGGATCCGTCATGACCCCCAATGCATGTCAATGGGGACGGCTCCATTTTCTGTGACAAAATCTGACACAATAGAAAACAGATCCACCCCCATTGACTTTCAATGGAGTTCATGATGGATCCGTCTTGGGTATGTTAAAGATAATAAGATAATACAACCGGATCTGTTCATAAGGGATGTAGATGGTTGTATTTTCAGTAACGGAAGTGTTTTTGCTGAACTCTGTTGGATCCAGAAACAATGCTACTGTGAAAGTAGCCTGAATTGTATAATTTTACTTACTCAGTGGGGTGTGTATGTGGTGATTTTACATGTTTATGTAATAAATTTCAAATCAAATTTAGGAGAAAGAAAAAAATGAAATGGAAAAAAAAGATGATTAAAAATTAGTAACAAAAAAATAAGATGCAAATTTAGTAACAAAAAAGAAAAAAAGAGTAGTATTTCCTACAATAAAAAAAAGCCTGTGTGGAAGCAAATGTGGCATGTATGTGTATGCAAAAATCTGATCTAATTATACCTTAAATTTACTTATATATACATAGAGATTATACATATACAGTTATATCTACCATGCCTAGTTCTCAGTTCAGTGATTTAGGCTTCTTTCACACGACCGTTGTGTTTTGCAGTCCGCAAATTGCAGATCCGCAAAACACTGATACCGGCACATGCGGGAAATATCATAGAAATTCCTATTCTTGTCCGCAATTGCGGAAAAGAGTAGGACATGTTCTATTCTTTTTGCGGGGCCGTGGCACGGAGCAACGGATGTGGACTGTACACGATGTGCTGTCCGTATGTTTTGCGGCCCCATAGAAATGAATGGGTCGGGATCCGAGCCGCAAAATATGCGGCTCGGATCCCGCAAAATATACTGTCGTGTGAAAGTAGCCTTAAAGTCAATGATTTCCATCAGTAATTGGGAGCCCAAACCAGGTGCAGATCTTTCCATTCTATCTCTGTGTAGTCTCCATTCCTAGTTTTACAGTTTACATTATCGGATCTGCTCCAGTGGAACTTCCAGAAAGCTAATAAGGGGGGAAAAAAATAATCTTTTTGCTCTTTAAAGAAAAGTTGTCACTTTCCTCCAGGCACTACTCACCTCTGTCTCACCGTTGTCACTGCTCCTTTTTATTACAGGCATTCACTGGTGCTGTTTTTACCCCTGCACTAGCACCTTTATCTGTGTCTCTTGCCAAAGATGGCTTACTGTCAGTGATTAGGCACGGTGACCATTTTGTCATTGTGCCATGCATGTATTGTGCTGGGAAACAAGTCGCTTCTCGCTGCGCTGTTAATGTACAACGCTGGTCAGGATGTGGTTGAGGCCCACCCTGTTTTGTATCTTAGGGACCAAGAAATGTTTTAGTTGTTCCGATATAGCTGTATGAGGGCTTTTTTTGCAAGACGAGTCGGCTCCATTTAATGTTACACATAATTTTTTCATTAGCTCATATTAACTTTTTTGGGGGTGGCATGCTAAACAATCAGCAATACTGCCATTGTTCTTTGTTTTTTGTCTGCTGTTTTGCGTGCTGTAAAAATTACAAATTGACTTTACTTTGAATCCAAACATTTATTTTTTAATTTGCTCTTTTATTAAATGAATAGAACAAGTGAATATAGGAAACTTTGTAATAAGTCTTATCACATCAAGATGTTTCCTTTTCTTTCTACCAGAATCCTCTCCTGCTTACCTCTCCTCTTTACTGTCAATTCACAGCCCAGATCCATCCTCAGTGAAGACGTGCTGCCTGCTGATTGGAGGATCAGATTACACAGAAGTCTATAGAGAGGGAGGATGAGAAGGGAGAGGTTGGTACAGACAGGCAGAGGCAGATACAGAGACTGTAGCTTGCATGTAAATCATATACCATCTTCTTTAACTGCTGGATTTACATCTCAGCTGCTCAGTTCTGCTGTGTAATGCCCTCCATTGCTGCTGAGGCTTCTGAAGGTGTGCTGCAGAGAGTTAGGAAGAAGATTCTTCTTCTATGTTTCTCCATATCCTTTAGGCAGACATAAAACCAACTATTCTCCACTCACCAGCTCAGAAAATAAAAATAAAGTAAAATAAAAGAGAGATTGCAGAGGGGAAAACAGCAAAAAATTTCCATTATGAAGTCATATAGTTGTCAGAAATAGTGTTATACCTCATGGTAGCTTATTATGAAAAATTAACTGAAACAACAGTTACATGTATACTTTAAAGGGGTTGTCCCATGAAAAATATTCTACAGTTTTCAAACCAGCACCTGAATCTGAATAATTGTGTATTTGCATATAATTAAAAATTTTATACAGCCACTGAGCTATTAAAAAAATGTATCTGTATAGCGCCGCCTGCTGTTTGTTCTTTTTCCTCCTTCTTTGTCTTGCTCACTGAGATGGCTGCACATGCTCAGTTTCATCCTTCAACTGGCTCCCCTTGAACTGTTAGCTTCATATAAATCTAGCAGAAAAATTAGCCCCTTTTATCCTGGGCCTGTTTTCACCTTCCTGCCCAAGCCATTTTTTGCAAATCTTACATCTATCACTTTATGTGGTAATAACTTTGGAAGACTTTTACATATCCAAGCCATTCTGAGATTGTTTTCTCATGACACATTGTACTTCATGACAATGGTAAATTTGAGTCAATATATTTTAACTTTATTTTTTAAAAAATCCCAAATTTACCAAACATTTGGAAATATTCACAATTTTCTAAATTTGAATTTCTCTACTTTTAAGACAGATAGTAATACCTCATAAAATAGTTATCAGTCATCATTCCCCATATGTCTACTTTATGTTGGCATCATTTTATAAATGTCATTTTACTTTTTTAGGATGTTAGGAAGCTTAGAAGTTTAGAAGCCATTTTTCACATTTTCAAAAAAATTTACAAAACCATTTTTTGAAGCACCAATTCAGATATAAAGTGATTTTGAGGGGCTTACGTAATAGAAACCACCCATAAATGACCCCATTTTAGAAACTACACCCCTGAAGTTATTTAAAACTGACGTTACAAACTTTGTTAACCCTTTAGGTGTTCTACAAGAATTAAAGGGAAATGGAGGCGAAATTTCAAAATTTCATTTTTTATGCAGATTTTTCATGTTAATCAATTTTTTCTTGCAACACAGCAAGGGTTATCAGCAAACTAATACATTACTCTGATTGTGTAGTTTACATAAATACCCCATATGTGGTGGTAAACTGCTCTATGGGCATGTGGCAGTAGTCAGAAGGAAAGGAGCGCCATATGGATTTTGGAGGCAGATTTTGAATGGTTTTTGGGCACCATTTTGTATTTGAAGAGACCCTAACGTACCTCTACAGTGGAAACCCTCAAAAAGTGACCCCATTTTGTAAACTACACCCTTCAAAGAATATATTAAGGGGTGTACTGAGCACTTTGAGCCCCTATGCGTTTTACGGAATTTGGAAACACTTGGCTGTGAAAATGAAAAGTTTCATTTCTTCCAATAAAATGTTGCTTTAGCCCCAAATTTTTCATTTTCACAAGGGCTAACAGAAGAAAAAGCACCCCATAAGTTGTTACCCATTTTCTCCTGAATACGGCAACACCCCATATGTGGTCGTAAACTGCTGTGGGGGCACATGGCAGGAACGGAAGGAGCGCCATATGGATCTTGCAGCACAGATTTTGATAGATTGGTTTGCGGGTGCCATTGGTTTTTATTTTTTGAGTTATTGTCTTATGTGGGGTTTTATTTTTTTGTGGGATGAGGTGACGGTTTCATTCGTACCATTTTGGGGTACATAAGCCTTTTTGATCGCTTGGTGTTACACTTTTTGTGAGGCAAGGTGACAAAAAATGGCTGTTTTGGCATGGTTTTTTAAAACATTTTTTACAACATTTACGTGAAGGGGCAAATCATGTGATATTTTTATAGAGCAGGTTGTTATGGACGTGGCAATACCCAATATGTCTAACATTTTTATTTTTGTTAAGTTTTACACATTAGATGCATTTTTTAACAGAATTAAATCTTGTTTTTGTGCTACCATTTTCTGAGAGCCTTTTTTTTTTCGGGCGATTGTCTTAGGTAGGGTCTCATTTTTTGCAGGATGAGAAAACTGTTTTTATTGGTACCATTTTGGGGTAAATACGCTTGTTTGATCGCCTGCTATTGCAGTTTTTGTGAGGGTAGGTGACCAATAAATTGCGGTTTTGTCATAGTTTTAAAAAAAAAATTTACAGCGTTCACCTGAGTGGGGATATAATGTGATATTTTTATAGAGCAAGTTGTTACAGACGTGGCGATACATGTCTAACATTTTTATTTTTGTTAAGTTTTACACATTAGATGCATTTTTTAATAGAATTAAATCTTGTTTTTGTGCTACCATTTTCTGAGAGCCATATTTTTTTATTTTTCGGGCGATTGTCTTAGGTAGGATCTCATTTTTTGCGGGACAAGATGACGGTTTGATTGGTTTCATTTTGCGGTAAATACGCCTTTTTGATCGCGTGGTATTACACTGTTTGTGAGGCAAGATGAAAAAAATGGCTGCTTTGGCATAGCTTTTAAAAAAATTTTTTACAGCATTCACCTGGGGGACCATCTCATGTAATATTTTTATAGAGCAGGTTGTTTTGGATGTGGCGATACCCAATATGTCTATTATTTTTATGCTTTTAAATTTTTACATTGTGAAAACATTTTTGAACAGAATAAAATCTTTTTTTTGTGTTGCCATTTTCTGAGAGAATTTTTGGGCGATTGTCTTAGGTCGGGTCTCATTTTTTGCAGGACGAGATGACAGTTTGATTGGTACCATTTTGGGGTAAAAACGCAATTTTGATCGCCTGCTATTACACTTTTTGTGAGGGAAGGTGACCAAAAAATGGCTGTTTTGGCACAGTTTTATTATTTTTTTTACTGAGTTCATCTGGCGGGGTGGATCATGTAATATTTTTATAGAGCAGGTCGATACAGACGCGGCAATACCTAATATATCTACTTTTTTCCCTTTTTTTTTTTACATTTTTTTTACTTTATTTTGGGAAAAGAGCGCTTTTTTTTACTTGAAAATTTTATTTATTTATTTAAAAAACTTTCTTTTTTTAACTTTTTTTCACTTTTATTCACACTTTTCAACTTTTGGCGGTCTGATCCCCTTTTGCATTGGCTGTAAGTGTATTACACACAGTAATACACTTACAGCTACCTGCCTGTGAGATCCAGGGGGCTGGATCTCACAGGCTCGCAGGGATGGCAGCCACGATGCCTAAGGCATTGGGCTGCCATCCAAGTCATCGGGTTCCCGTCACAGCAGCGCAGGGACCCGATGGACCCCCCTTCCTGCTCCACAGATCGCATGTGCCGCGGGCACAGCTGGTCCCCTGCAGATGATCGGGCGGGCGCAGCAACTACGCCGCTAGGCGGGAAGCCACTTCCCACAGCGCCGTACATGTACGGCGCTGGGCGGGAAGGGGTTAATAGGAATATATCTTGATCCATGTGAGGTGGAGTCCTAATTCTAGCTTTGTTGGAAATGTATTGTCATGTATTACATGATGTCTAATTTTAATTTTTTACATTAATCATGGGATAACCCCTTTACTTAAAAAATAAATTGTGGTATGCCACATTTCATGAGCCATTACTTTTTCTTTTCTTTTTTTTTGGCAACATGGCCAATCAAGATGGCGGTGGCCAACTTTTCACTATCAAATGGATGAGGTAAGTATGATTTTTTACTTTTTTAAATTTTACACTTTAATGTTTATGTCAGGGGTACAATGACGGTGGTGGCGCAATCACCCGCCCTGTCATTGCGCCCACTACTTACAATGTGCTTTGTGATTAAGTCATTCGTCACAAAGTGAATTTTATTGTAAAATTTGACAATGCAGACGAATCGAATTAGTCAATACTTCGCTCATCACTAATCATAATGTATCTGTATATCATAGTGCTGTAATGTATTGCAATCCATCGTTCACAGGTATGTCATTGGGCGTTATGGGGTTAATGCAATAAAGACAACTCTGGGGGTCATTTTTCAAACTGGTGTAAAGTAGAACTGGCTTAGTTGCCCATAGCAACCAATCATATTCCTCCTTTCATTTTCCAAAGGAGCTGTCAAAATGAAAGGTGGAATTTGATTAGTTGCCATGGGCAACTAAGCCAGTTCTACTTTACACCAGTTTAATAAATGACCCCCTTTATGTTTCCAGCCACAAGATACGATGATACGAAACATGATATGTTGCTTACAGAGACATGGATATGGTAGATCTATGTTGGAAGCCACCAACTATGTCAGAAAAATAAAATCAATCACATGTCTGCATTGTACCATGTTCAAACATCAAACTTGAGGGGAAACATTTTAGACATTGCTGTAAAAATATCCCCATAATATATGTGTGTTTTTGTCATGCACAAGTGTATCTCATGCACATGCACAAGTATGAAAATGACAAGTATTCCTTGAGTATCCATG